>OU015503.1:128249395-128251895 GCA_907164885.2 Dolomedes plantarius
ATAAATGTTAATACCCTCCAATTATTATTTTAAATGCAAACTTAAAAAAGGTTACTAAAAAACTTAATTTTAAAAAATCTAAGAAGAATTTTTCAAAAATCTTTGTTTGTGCACCCCTGCATTATAAGAAGAATCGCCACGCAAAATGTCAGCGGTTTGGTCTGTGCGTTGTATGTCAGTTACGGAACTGTTTTATATATATAGATTATAGGATTATATATGTACCCGTGTGTATATTAGGATTTCTAAAGTTCTGTAAAGTCGGTTATCGGATAGTTATTTTAAAATGATACGGGATAACCGAATAAGGATAAATATTACTGAACTTTATAAATATAACTTTTTTATTGAAGCTGTACTTTTCCGCGATCCAAAAGCTCGCGTTTTTCCACTTTATACAAATTTAATTCAAACTTTTGCTTTAACGGAGAATGTGTTTAAAAAAAATATAAATTTCGAAAACTGTCTGTCAAAACGCTGTTTGTCAAACGCACTTTGGTACTTCTCTGTTTAACAGTTTATTGCTTGTCCAAGCGATACAGACTGGGTTTGGCGCGCTGCCAAAATCATAACTCGCGACGACGGACGGTTTTAGCGTCTGAAATTTTTCTTTCCGGAGGACCGTTATGGAGGAACGTAAACCTACGTTAAAATCGCATGTAATGGATTCGGATATACCCGTTTTGGAGACCCTAGTGTATATGTTCACACACACACACACATATATTCGAAACTTCAAAGCCTCCTATAAAAATGGTTGCAAAATTTCGCTTTTGAAAAAAAAGATTGCGAAATAAAAAAAAAATTAAAAAATGAGTTTTGAATAAATGTTTTACGTCTTATTTTGTTTAAAATTATATGGAGTCTAAAATATAAATTTCAGTCTGTATATCGGTAGGAAACCAATCGGAATGCAATACGTCTTACAAAATAGCTTAAAACACCCTAATAATTGCGTCAACTGTGTTGGTAGGGAATTTCCAAAATTAATATATATATACATATATATATATACATACACAACATTCTAGCAACACATCCACTTCTATGATGTTCTCAAAACAGCATTTCATTTTCCCAGTGTGCGTTCTAAACATCCTTCCGTGAGGGCGTTGCCACCGCTCGTCTCTTGATGACGCAATGGGTCCTCTCTGATCCATCCCACCTGTTTTCGGATCGTCAGCGCGGGGGTGGAGGCGAGCGCGTTCCAAAAAGTCCAGTCTTCGCTGCCACTGGATCAGAAATACGGCAGACGGGATTGAGAACTTAAAAGATGTAGCACACGCACACATACACGTGTGTGTGTATGTATGTATGTGTAATATATATATACATATATATATATATATATATATATATATATATATATATACAGTCGAACCTCCATATATCGAACTCTTAGGAAATCTCCATGTTCATTACATAGAAAAATTGTTTCTATATATCGAAATTTTTTTCAAGATAAATTGGGAGATTTTATTCCACTTTAGAATAAAATCTCCCAATTTTTGGTATTTGAAACAATGCGTCGTGGACTTCAATTCGCGAAAAATGTCCCTGATGAAGTTTTTAGTGGACTGAATATATACGAACATTTCTTTGAACTTTCCGCAAAACTAACTGTTCAGCAAGATATTCGTAGTTTTTTTTTAAGAATGTAACTGTGATCATTGTAACCACTTTCTGCATTATTGTTTTTTTAAAGATATGTAGTAATCAATAAATCTTTTATATTAATTCATTTTTTAGTTATTAACTTTCATTTAATGGGATTCGCATATAAATTAGAAATAGAGTTTCGTATACGAAAATTAGCTTTAATTTTTTTAGGAGGATTATGATAAGACTAAGCTCAATTCTATATATCGAAATTTTTTCGCGCAATTCGCTACTTCGATATATGGAGGTTCGACTATATATATATATATATATATATATATATATATATATATATATATATACAGTGGAATCTCGATCTATCGTTTTTCAAGGGACCGATTGAAATGAACGATAAATGCGGGAAAACGATAGATGCGGAAACATAACAAAGCAATAGGATCGTTGGGACTGGATAAAATGAACGACACATGCGGAAAAACGATGGATCCGAAAACGATCGATCGAGATTCCACTGTATATATATATATATATATATCCCTATAAATCATAGTTGCTTATAGCAAAATAAGTAAGGAAAGGGAAAAATAGATGTTTCATGCTCAACAAAATTACAAACGCTTAAAATTCATAAAAAGGCTTTTTTAAATATATATGTAGACTAGCTGAGTACATTCAAATTAAATACAACGGTCAATCTATGAATAAATGCCAAAGAAACTATATATATATATATAATAAATACAACGTTCAAGGATGCAATTGATGTAAAAAAAAGGGAAAAATATATTTATAAAAAAAAAAAGGTAACGGTTATTTTTATAGACAAAATAATGTAGAAGAAAATATTCGAATTAAATCTAATAGAATATACTAAATAATA
>OU015503.1:128259395-128261895 GCA_907164885.2 Dolomedes plantarius
TCTGTAGTAAAGACGGGTTTTTCTGAAATTCTTAGAAAATCGATACAAATAACTGAAAATCTCTTTGTCCGTTAAGCACTGATAAGGACGATAGCCACTAACGTTTAGCGGAAATGCAATAGTCTAGGAATGCGGGCATGTGCCTCTTTACATAGAAAAAAAATACAGGTGATTTTGACACACAAAATAATAAATACAGCGTGTATTTTCTCCGTTAATTGAGGAAAAAGAACTTTTTTTGTCAAATTTTTAGTTCGAATTAACCGAATTGATAAAAATTTAGTTTGAATTAATGAGATATTTTTAACATTAACTCCTATACAAGTTTTTTTGGGCCTTTGGATTAGTTCGAATTAACCGAAAGTTCGAATCAACCGAGTTCGAATTAACGAGCGTCTACTGTATATATATATATATATATATATATATATATATATATATATATATATATATATATATTATATATATATATATATATATAAATAAATAATTAATATATATATATATATATATATATATATATATATATATATATATATATATATAACAGTTCCGTAACTGACTCATTCACTGACTGACATACAAAGCACAGACCAAACCGCTGGACCTAAAGGGCTGAAATTTTGCATGTCGATTCTTCTTACTGTGTAGGGGTGCACTAAGAAAGATTTTTTAAAAATTCTTCTTGGATTTTTAAAATTAACTTTTTTTAAGTTTGCATTAAAAATAATAAATTGAGCGTTATAAAATTTATACCACGAGAAAGATCATAAAAATTCCTTTAAAATGAGATCTTTTTCGAATCTTTACCTCCATTTTCTGATTTTTGATGAATTTTTAAAGGTTCATTTTTAGAATTTAATTTATTAAATGTCGATCACGCGATTTCTTTTTCTGGTACAATAAATAAATTTATCGTCACGTGCATAACAACTAAATAGACAAAAAATATTTTTTTTCTCGCTAATGCGGCAGACGATTGGACATTATTTTGTCTATAAAAATATCCCTTACGATTTTTTTATAAATATATATATTTTTTTGTACATCAATTGTATATATTGATCGTCATATTTATTATAAATATATATATATATATATATGGCATTAATTGCATACATCGACCGTTGTACTCCGTAGCCAAGTGCGTTTTCAGCTAGTACACACATATATATACAGTGGGTGATCGGTCAACGAACACCTTCACGGAAGATTTTTGTGTTCCGACAACAAACATGTGTTCGGATAACGAACTAAAAAGAAATCTACCGAACACCTCTATGACAAAAGGTCGAAAGAAGTTTCTAACTGTCCAACATCAACCAAGTGTTGCTTCAGTGAGTTTATCTAATAATTGTAATCAAGAGGTCTACAAACGATACAATTTTAGTTATAAGCAGTTATTTTACATGTATGTACTAAGAGCCATGCTTAAATCATTGCGTAGCGAGAGGGGGGCAAGGGGGTCTATTATGCCACTTTCATAGGGGGGCGCCAAATGGTCCTTTTCACTAATTCTATGTATTATATTATTATATTTTTTCGGGGGGGGGCACCAAAAAGGTATCGTGCCCCGGGCGCCAGTTATGCTCGCTACGCCACTGGCTTACATGGCGAAGTTCCATCTAGTCGAACTCTAAACACGGTGGGGGCGCTGCTCGCTACGTCATACGAAGAGAGAGAAGCAATCGACATTGGAATGTTCTTTAACGAGATCGATTAATGTGCAAGACTGCATTATTTTGACAAGAAAATAAACTTACTAATAAATTATAAATATATCTTTTAATTTAATTTTTAGTGCCTCCAGAACGAATTTATCGAAGTCCCATAAAAATCTATGGTAAATCGATGATCGGTTAACGAACATTTCGGTTTACAAACGTAGTCTTGAAACGGATTATGTTCGCAAACCGATCACCCACTGTATATATATATATATATATATATATATATATATATATATATATATATATCTTATATATATATATATATATATATATATATATATCTTATATATATAAAAGAGCTTGTCTGTTTGTTTGTCCGCTATAGAATCATAGACTGTTTCACCCACAGGGACCAAATTCGGCACAGTTAATGTTTTGAACCCGAGAAACTAAATCAGGAAAAAACGATATTTGGGGCTCAATTAGTTTTTATAAAATTAATTTTTTAATGTTTTTTGTGCCCGATAGAGGTGCGTCTACCCCCTGTGGATTCCCCTCGACCAGCTGCGTTAAGAGGGGTGGTTTGAGGATGACGAGGGGGGGTGGGTGTCAAATTCCAATGCGCGGGAGAAAGAGGGTTGGGAATGACCTTAAAATGAGACGAAGGTCCGCAGGCTCAAAGTTTCTTTCTTTCTTATTGTTTGTATATCATTTCAGTCGAAACGTGCTAAGCGCATTCTGTCTGGCCAGATGAACATGAAGAGCGGGAGTGCAGCCCAGTACTTTTTTGATGGAATGCATGAAATATTTTATATCTATATATCTAACCG
>OU015503.1:128271895-128281895 GCA_907164885.2 Dolomedes plantarius
TATATATGTATATATGTATATATGTGTATATATATATATATATATATATATATATATATATATATATATATATATATATATATATATATATATATACATATATTTACATACATATATATATATATATGTATATATGTATATAAGTATATATGTGTATATATATATATATATATATATATATATATATATATATATATATATATATATATATACACACACACACTAATGCCCCGATTTATGCGAACTCGAAGTTACGCGTCTTCTTCCCTTTCTAAATCTTGGAATTGAATTTCCCCCAAAAAACATTTAACAGTGTGTGGAAGAAACTTTTTCCAATATTTCTTTAATAACGACGCCTGATAGAAGAAGTTGTCAGGCAGTTAGATATGGAAGTCTCATCTCGAAGAGCTGTTAAGAGAAAACGGTGGCATTTATGCTCACTCTGCAAATGTTCTATGTGTCACTAATGCTGCCACGCCACCTGGTGTACAAACTTGCATTAGTGGCTTCTTCCTTTGGGGACACATTGTTTATGCACCCCCACTACCAAAAACGACAGAAGTGCTGAAGAGATGACACTTCAGACGAGAAAACCTCATGACAATTAGAAACTTGTCAGAAGGTCTCGGCGCAGTTGAGAAACGGTCATCACTTGATCTCGAAAAAGGAAGGAATGTTTCAAAAAATGTTAGTCTGCCACGAAAAAATTCTGCTCCCGCCGTTTTCCTATTGTATTTAATGCTAAATATATATATATATATATACATATATATATATATATATATATATATATATATATATATATATATATATATATATATATACATATATATATATATATATATATATATATATATTACACATATTGATATATATAAATAATCACAAAATATATATTTTATTATGTTTATATATATATATATATATATATGCATATATATATGTATATATATATATATGCATATATATATGTATATATATGTGCATATATATATATGCATATATATATGTATATATATATGCATATATATATATATATGTATATATATATATATATATATATATATATATATATATATATATATATATATATATGTGTATATATATATATATATATATATATATATATATATATATATATATATATGTATATATATATATATATATATATATATATATATATATACATATATATACATATATATAGTCTATACTATATATATATCCTTACTATGTATATATCCTTATACGTACAATTAAATTATTATATATATGTGTATATATGTGTATACATTTATTTATTTATATATATATATATATATATACATATGTAAAATTATTATGTACAATTCTACACCGGCAACCACTTCTATATAGGTATGTCCTGCGCGCGAATGAGCGACGCTCCCCTTAACGACTCCTCGTGAACGAATCGCGACTGCATCTGGATTCCTTCTCCTAGGTTAGCGTTCCGTTCTTTTTTCCCCTTCTATCTCTCTCGGCGTCCTTTTTTTCGCTGGCGGCAGACGAGAAAAAAGAGTTTGAAAACGATCTTTGTGGGTCGCGAGGAAGGGATTGCGACGGCTGTTTTGATGGACATGCATACATACACATATGCAAGTATCTATGTTAAGTTATCCATCTGTGTGTATATATATATATATATATATATATATATGTGTGTGTGTGTATATATATATATATATATATACTGCTCAAAACAATTAGGGGAGCACATGGTTTTAACGAAATTACGCAAATACTTACACCGATAAGTAACATAAAATAAATCATCCTTAATTTAAAGCCTAGCAGGAAACAGAAGAAGAAAACTTCATATGCAAATCAAAGTTCATGACGTCAAAAACCAGAAAAAGAACAAAAGGGTGGAAATCGGGATGTTGCAGAAACGTCTGTTTCACTGCCTTAACTGTGAAATTCGATTGCTCAGTTATTCTTTTTGAGAAAAGGTGACTTGAAAATGTCTCAACAATGTGATTTACCGGAATCCATGGCATGGCGTATTAAAGGCAGACTTGAATCTGGGCAAACACAACGTAGTGTCGCGGACGCTGTTGGAGTCGCCAGAAGTGTCGTTGCAAGGCTGTGGAATCGATTCCAAGAAACAGGGAATGTTAGACGTCTACCAGGGCAAGGTCGGCCACGCGCCACTACAGCAACTGATGACCGGTATATACTGTTAACAGCTCGTCGAAACAGAACAGACAATGCTACTCAGCTGCAAAGACAGTTGCTCTTGGCAACAGGACGAAGGGTGTCCAACCAAACAGTACGTAACAGGCTTCATCAGGGAGGTATCTATGCACGTTGGCCAATGGTCTGCATTCCGTTGACCTCACGCCACCGTGTGGCCCGAAGAAGATGGGCTGCTGAACATCAAGATTAGGAGCAACATGATTGGAGCCAAGTGCTGTTTACAGACGAGTCCCGATTCAGTCTGGAGTGTGACACCCGACGTGTTTTGGTATGGAGGGAATGGGGCACTCGAAATAACCCCACATTCGTTCGTGAAAGGTCACAATACAGACGAGCTGGTTTTATGGTATGGGGTGGAATCAGCATATGTGGACGTACGGACCTGCATATCATTCGGAATGGTTCTTTGACGGCCCGCAGGTATGCAGACGAAATACTGAGACCTCATGTCATACCTTACGCTGCAGCCATTGGAGATTCCTTTGTTTTCCAGCATGATAATGCCAGACCGCATACAGCTCGTCTTGTGGAGAACATGCTTGAAGCTGAAACAATACAGCGTATGGAATGTCCAGCGTGCTCTCCTGACCCGAATCCAATCGAGCATGTTTTGTACATGCTCGGACGACACATTGCTGCGAGACCAAGGCCTCCTTTTTCTTTCCGAAACTTGGAGATTGCACTTCTTGAGGAGTGGGACAGTATTCTCCAAAGTCTTATCGATAACATCATCGCATCTATGGAAAACAGTTGTGCAGCAGTCTTAGCTGTTCGAGGAGACCACACGTCATATTAAAATTCTTGCATCATTTCTAAACAATACATTTTTATCGTTTACAAGTAACCAAATTGTTGCCCTAAATCATCTTTTCATGTTTTTTCCATATTTTCAAAGAATTAAAGCTTAATTACAAATTTTTTTACGTTTTTTTCTGTATTGCGCATTGATCGCGTACTATCAATTTTATGCCAATACGTGGCTGTCTCGCACGGTTTTCTTAATTTCTTTGCTTGCTCCCCTAATTTTTTTGAGCAGTGTATATACATATATATGTGTATATATATATATATATATATATATATATATATATATATATATATATATATATATATATATATATATACATACATATAATTTAGATTACCTCCCACACACCCCGGAAGGATACAGTTCCGGCACATCTAATTCTAGAAATCGAGCACTGTATATATATATATATATCGTGTATTTATCCTATAGACAAGATAGGATAAATACACGATAGGATAGGAATATGTATATATAATAGGCTAGGCCCACTCACTAACAACAGAGTAATACTGATTAGGTAAATGTTTTTAAGAATCGTAATTTTTTTTTCCTAAAGAGTGGTAGCGGAAGTTTTACCTCGTATTCTTTCCTTTCTTTGTACAGTCATGTTTTATTTTCCTTACCTTCAACCGATCGCAGCGCCTCATTTGCACCTAGTGGTCTTTGTTGGAACTATTTTTTTTTCCCCCACCCATCAATTCCCCATGGCCTCATATGTATACCCTCCAAATATGAAGACGTTACGTCCACTGCTTTTCTCACCAGGGCGTCCCAAACAGGGATACTTTAATTTGATCCACCCGGTGTGTGTGTATGTATATATATATATATATATATATATATATATATAGTGAGTGGAATCTCGATCGATCGTTCTCCGAATCATCGTTTTCCCGTATGTGACGTTTATTTCACCCAGTCCCGACGATCAAATTTGCTTTGTTATGTTCCCGCATCTATCGTTTCCCCGCATTTATCGTTCAATTCAGTCGGTCCCTTGAAAAACGATAGATCGAGATTCCACTGTATATATATATATATATATATATATATATATATATATATATATATATATATATATATATATATATATATATATATGTATATATATATATATATATATATGTATATGTATATATATATATATATATATATATATTATATATATATATATATATATATATATATATATATATATATATATATATATATATATATATATATATATATATATTTAATTACCTTAAATGAATCTATAAAACTACAATTTCTGGTGTTTGTGGTATAATTGATAATAGTTTTAGTCTAATTAGAAAACTACAAACATTAGATAATTGTAAAACAATAGTAACTTATGATATTAAAGATTTATTCAATAATATCAATATAAATGATTTAAATAGAATAATAATAAAGTTAGTACAAAATAATAGACAATACTTAAGCAACGAAATCAATCTTACTCGTTTCAATGGTTTCATACAATTTGTAACTAAACATAATTATATAGTGCATAATATATATATAAAACACAGTTCCGTAACTGACTCACTGACATACAACGCACACACCAAACCGCTGGACCTACAGGGCTGAAATTTTGCATGGCGATTCTTCTTATGATGTAGGGGTGCACTAAGAGAGATTTTTGAAAAATTCTTCTTAGATTTTTTTAAATTAAATTTTTAAGCTGCTTTTGTAACTTTTTTTAAGTTTGCATTTAAAATAATAATTGGAGGGTTATAAAATTTATATCGCGAGAAAGATCCTAAAAATTTCTTTAAAATGAAATCTTTTTCGAACCTTTACCTTGATATTTTGATTTTTGATGAATTTTTAAAGATTAATTTTTAGAATTGAATTTATTAAATACCGATCACGTGATTGCTTTTTCTGGTACTTTCAAGAAATTTATCGTCACGTGCATAACAACTAAATAGAAAAAAAAAAAATTTTTTTTTCTTCTAATGCAGCAGACGATTGGATATTATCCAAAAAAAAAAATAAATATCCCTTACGATTTTTTTATAAATATATATATATATATATATATATATATATATATATATATATATATATATATATATATATATATATATATATATATATATATATTTTACATCAATTGTATACATTGATCGTCGCATGTATTATAAAACTATATATATATATATATATATTTATATTTTTTGGCATTAATTGCATCCATTGACCGTTGTATTTAATTTGAATGTACTCCGTAGCGAAGCGCGGGTTTTCAGCTAGTAATAGTATATACTTACAGACCAGAGGTGTACCACAAGGTGGAAATGTATCAAGTATGCTAGCTAATTTATACTTACATTATTTTGAAATTAATAATATAGATAATTGCAATTACAATATATTTAGGTATATAGATGATATAATAGTAATTAATAAAAGTAATAATCATATAGACTTAAATTTTTACCCTGCTAATCTGGAACTAATAAAAAGTAGCCAAAATAATATTAATGTAAACTTTTTAGATATTAACATTAAATTAAATTCTCATAGCAAATTTACTTTTGACTTATACGGCAAAAGATCTGACTATGATTTTAATATTGTTAAGGTTCAAAATTACCTAACTTGTTTACATAAATCTGTTTTTAATAACATTATTGTAAATCAGTTAGTACGTATAAATGGACTTTGTTCTAAAGACAGTAGGAATAAGCATATTTTAGACTTGATAGCTGTGCTAACACGTAATTATTACCAAGATAGTCTTTCCAAGCACATAATTGGTTGTTTTAGATTTAATGAATAGTTTGTTCTGTTTCAATTAATAAGTAAAACATAAAAATAAGTATAATTAGAGTAAATAACTACTAAAAATAAAATAAATAAATACAATAATACCTTACGTTAAAATAAAATAAAATAATAATAAATTACTCTTAGTAATAATAATAAAAAACTAATTTAATTTAGGTAAATTTGTCCTAAATCACAGTCTTCATAGTAGGTCAGTTTCTGTGTTTCCGTTGGTTGCAAGTTTTGTGACGTCAGTCATCTTGCGGTTAACTATTCTTAACTTCCACTCTGTCTAGCGCCAGGCTTGGTGTTTTATGGATAAGTAACTGTTAATTCAATTCTACAGTTTCTCATGGATTGTACGGTGTCTAAGTAAGTTTATTGCTCAGATCATACTCTTCGGAAACAATCCATTGGTTTTTAGACAGCATTGACACCGCTGATGGAGAGATGCTGTCTAAAACCCCTTTCATACTTTTCTTTTAATGTTATTTGTTCCTGGCTACAAGTAGCTTTAGTGCTCATACTGGTTTTTCTCTTTCAACTTTGTCTTATATATATATATGTATATATATATATATATATATATATATATATATATATATATATATATATATATATATACCGTTCTAATATAAAAAAATATAATACACTAAATAGTCAACCACTTAACATTGAATTTGATCACTTCAAAAAACATAATTTTGAAAATATTGTAATCTCCATACTTGATATAATTAAATCACCCTCTGAAAGGTTATATTATGAAAATATTTATATGCAAAAACATAAAACTCTCTTTCCATATGGCCTTAATCAAATGTATAAACAGAAAAATATAGTTAAATTTAATTTTACTGATGTGTCAGCTCAACCTATTTACCCTAATCTAATTGAAGATACACAGTCCTCAAAAAGAACTAAAAGAGGTAAAAGTTATAATAAAAGTAAGACTTTTGATAGTAACATATATAAAAATGCCTTAATAAGTTTTCAGGAAAGGTTTATAATTGATTATAAATATAAGATATTAAAAGCTTGGATTTTTTCTATCGTTAAAAAACATATCATTAAGCTTTATCAACTATTTTTAAATACGAAAATAAAGAATTATCATTATCAGCATCTGGTATATGATTTAATACTAACACGGGCAAAACATTTAAAAATAAACTTATATAAAAAAAAAAAATTCAGATAATAACACATATTGTGTACTAAATTTTACTAACCTTAAACTTAATACTATAAACTTCAATAGTATATTTGATAAACTTCATGATATGTTTCCTATAAAAGAAATAAAAATAAAACGTGCCTTTAAATATACTCTGCCTATGGGTAGACGTATATTTAACTATAATCAGGTATCCAAAAATTTTTCTGAGTCATTAAATTTAACTTGTGTTTGTCATCTGCCCATTTACAATAGTTATTTAGATACGACACATGGTCATGTAATAACAGGCAATATGGATATTGTGGAAGATGATGCACTGCGAGATTTGATGAATTTGGGAACTAAGTTTAGAATACCTAGTACTACTAATAATAAGAAAATAATTAGTTTCTTAAATGCTGATTTAGATAAATTTATTTACAAAATAGCAATTAATTATTCTGTACCTACTGAAGCTTTCAACCCTTGGAAAATTAATTTACTAAAACTAGTACAAGCTAAATTACCCAATATTAGTAATAACATTAATAATCCTTATAAACACTTTAAAGCTGCTATTACAAAATTACAAGATGACTTTATAGTCACTTATGTAGATAAAGCAGCCAACAACTATGCTATAATTTGTAAAAAATATTTTGCCATATGTTTAAAAAAACAGTTAGAAAATAGTGATCTTTTTCAGCCATTAAAAGAAACTACTAATATTATTATTAAGAAAATCATAGCTAAATATAAACTACTAGGTATTTCATCTAACATTTATCATTTTCCTTATATAACTTTAGTTCCAAAATTTCATAAAACACCTATTGCTTTTAGAGCAGTAACCTGTGGTCATAATACTTATGCTACAAAAGCAAGTAAATTATTATTAAAATACCTAAAATTAATCTATAAAAATATAACATCTGGTGTTTGTGGTATAATTGATAATAGCTATAGTCTAATTAGAAAACTACAAACATTAGATAACTGTAAATATATTGTAACTTATGATTTTAAAGATCTATTTAATAATATTGATATAATTGATTTAAATAGAATAATCATAATGTTAGTACAAAATAATATTCAATACTTAAACAACGAAATTAAACTAACTCGTTTCAATAGGCTCCTAGAATTAGTAACTAAACATAATTACATAGTTCATAATAATAGTATATACTTACAGTCCAAAGGTGTACCACAAGGTGGTAATGCTTCAAGTATGCTAGCTAATTTATACTTATATTATTTTGAAATTAATAATATAGAAAATAGCAATTACAATATATTTAGATATATAGATGATATAATAGTAATTAATAAAAGTAATAACCCTATAGACTTAAATTTTTACCCTCCTAATTTGGAACTATTAAAAGTAGCCATGATAATATTAATGTAAACTTTCTAGATATTAATATTAAATTAAGTACTAACAATAAATTTACTTTTGACTTATACGACAAAAGATCTGACTATAATTTTAATATTGTTAAATTTCAAAATTATCTAACCTGTTTACATAAATCTGTTTTTAATAACATTATTGTAAATCAGTTAGTTCGTATAAATAGGCTATGTTCTAAAGACAATAGGATTAAGCATATTATAGACTTGAAAGCTGTGCTAACTCGTAATAATTACCCAGTAAGTCTATCCAAAAACATAATTGGTTGTTTTTGTTTTAATGAATAGTTTGTTCTGTTGCATTAATAAGTTAAACATAACAATAGGTTAAAATAAAAATAATAACTACTAAAAACAAAAATAAAAATCATAAGAAAAATAAAAAAATAGTTAACTTATAGTAGTAACAATAATAAAAACTAAATAAATAAAGGAATAATAGTCTTAAAATATGGTAACTTAAGTAAGTCTGTAACTGAGTATCCACTACCTCAATGGTTGCAAGTTATATGACGTCAGTCATCTTGCGGTTACAAGTTCTTAACTTCCACTCTGACTAGCGCCAGGCTTGGTGTTCTTTGGTTAAGTACTTTTATTCAAACTTAATTCATTTAATATTAAATTCTTCTGTTAATAATGGATTGTACTGTGTCTGAGTGTGTTTATTTAATAGATCATACTCATCAGAAACAATCCATTGGTTTTTAGACAGTATTGACACCGCTGATGAAGAAATGCTGTCAAAAACCTTATTCATACTTTTCTTTACATGTTGGATGTTCCTGGCTTCAAGTAGCTTTAGAGCTATTACTGGTTTTCTCTTTCATCTTATTCTTATTTATATGTATATATATATATATGTATATATGTATATATGTAATAATAACGCCCCACAGTTATTTACTATTTCGCCCCACCTTTTTTACTTAACGCGTATTCTAAATTATTCCCTTTTCAACAAAGCCCAGTCCCTTTCTTCCAAATTACGACAAACGAGTAAGGGGGCGTCCATTAATTACGTGAGGCTTTTTAGGGGGGGGGGGGAGGGAGTCGAGCCGAATCTCACCCAGTCTCACGTGGGGGAAAGGGGGGTCTCGGCAAATATCACGTAATTTTTTTTCCTCAAGAAGCAGTGTAAAATTGAGAGAAAACCGGGTTATATTAAGTAAAAGATGTTTCTACGCTAAAATATGGGTAAATCCTACACAATAGTTCCTGTAGTCACTCTTGAGACCACACATGAGTCCACGTGGACTGAATTAGAATGAATATTCTTTTACGAATTTTAGTAGTTCCTATTTAAGTATTTTATTGTTCGATTTTATCGCTGTGATACTAGACTACGTTCTTAGTAGTCTTAAATACTAGTCTTAACTAGTCTTAAATAAAAATAATTAAGCAAATTATGATTTTTTAAATAAATCCAACGCAATCGAGCAGAGATTAGCGTATTTACACTAAAAATACGCATTTTGAAAAATCTCACGTAAGATTAGGGGGGGGGAGGGGGTCGAAAAATCGCCAAAATCGCCTCACGTAATTAATGGACGCCCCCTAAACGAATTAACTAACTAGTTTGTCCCTTAAGCCACACGCTGGAAGTCAGATGCCCA
>OU015503.1:128286895-128294395 GCA_907164885.2 Dolomedes plantarius
CACATGTCCCCGTATCACGGCTAGTGGTATATATATATATATATATATATATATATATATATATATATATATATATATATATATATATATATATATATGTATGTATGTATGTATGTATGTATATATATATATGTATATATGTATATATATATATATATATATATATATATATATATATATATATATATATATATATATATATATATATATATATATATATATATATATATATATAGTTTACCAATGTAAATTACTTAATAGGAAAGAAAAATGAATAGATAAATTTTAGGCGCTAAGCTGCTCACAAATATATTTACTTTATATAGATGTTTAAAATTAAAATGACTAAAAGGGGCAGATGTGACCATTTAATACTCCTATAACCTAAAACAAGCTAAAATATGCAAAAACGGAAGTGGAGGTGGTATAGTTGATGACTGTGACCCCCCAACCCCGGTTAAACATGTTTTTTGCCTGGCAACACTCCCGGAGGTCGGCTATAACACCAAGATAGTTATAATCAATTATGAAGAAGAAAATTTTTTTTCAGATGAAACAGATAAGTTAAACCCTATATTTTTATTTATATAGTAAACTAAAACATAATTACAAGATGAATAGTGTTTTAACCTTTTAATATAGAAAAAATCTTAATACTAAGATACAGAAGTACAATAATACTAATCAACTAAATAATTACACATTAACAAATACACTACAAAAATTAAGATACAAAAATACTTAACTCCACACCAAGCAAGAGTCACGAATCTCATGCACACTCACTTTTATAGACTTAGTAGTGATAAATATTGCCGTATTAGGGAAATTTTTGGTGTTGCCAACTTATGTTAAAATGATTCTCGCAATCTTTATTATCTAAATTAAAAAACTGGGTTAGAATTGACACGAGGAAATTGACAGGAAAACCCTGGTCAATGGCTTTAGCTATGAATTTATACTGACGTCCATAGTTTTTGTGTCTGAATGTAAACGTTGGCAACGTATTAACTGGTTAGTAACTACATTACGTTTAATATTTAAATGTAGAGCATTATTCCAATTCATTATCCTGACAGTTTTAAAGTTGTAAAATTCTCGTTTATCATATAGACTGTATCATATTAGATTTAGATTGAGATTTAAACTCAAGTCCGAAAATACCAAATTTCCATCGTTATCTTTATCAGTCTCCACCAATTTAAGATGTTTAGGGTAAAAATTAATATCTATTGCATTTAAGTTTTCATTAAAACATATGAGTATATCATGTACATATCGGAAAAACATAAGTTCATTAACAATCATTACTCCTCTTTCGTAAAAGTGAAGGTATATATCTGCTACAGCAGATGAGCATCCTCCACCCATTGGTATTCCATGTATTTGCTTATAGAAGTTTCTACCGTTATATAGTATTGTTTCATTAAGTACAAGGTCTAGTATCGCACGATATTTATTTTCTGTTATATAGGTCTTTAAATCATATTGATCATATAACCCAAGTATAATACTATAGAGATATCTATACTATATATATATATACCACTCGGCTTGGAGAAGACATGTAAGTTCCTCCACCGATTTTGGACGGTTGTTGAACCCCATAATTCGGCAATCCAACTCGTCCCGGGTTCTGGTCTGGGCTCCGGGCAGGCCAGTCCATTCGGTCAACCCCGTTGTCACCATACAATCCATGGTGGACCTCGCAACATGTCGCCCTGGAAGTAACATGGGTCCGACCCGTAAAACTGCCACAACGTAGAAAGCACACTGGCATCCAAAATAGTTACCATGAATTGGGACCAAGGTTCCTAGTCCATGCCAGGAGAAACAGCCGCAGACCATAATTCCACGTCCGCGGAAACTTTACTGCGCACTACAATGCATTGTGGCAGGAGGCGTTCTCCAGGCAGACCCCGCCATCCGAACGATAGAGGGTGGACCTTGATTCGTCGCTCCACTGATCTATGGCCCACTTTAGACGTGCTTTGCACCACGTTAACCGAGCAGCGCGGTTGGGCTTTTTGATGTGGGACTTGTGGGCTGCAGCACGACCATGAAAAGCAAGACTCCGGGATGCCTGTCGGAACTCCTGGAGTATGTTGGCGGTTGTTCCGAATTTCTCGCTTCGGGGCACATTCCACATCTGAGTCGCATAAACTACTCACCGTTTTGGGTGATATGTCCCTTAAGGATCGACCATTTCTGCGGTGCACCTTTCTCGAAATCAGATGGCATCTTGCATGCCACTCATGCCAATGCTGTTTCCTCATTTGCATGGCTATCCAAATACTTATTCGAAAATAGTCTATATATATATATATATATATATATATATATATATATATATATATATATATATATATATATATATATATATATATATATATATATATATATATATATATATATACGTGTGTGTGTTTCTGTCTATATATATATACTAGCTGGAAACCCGCACTTCGCTACGGAGTACATTCAAATTAAATACAACGGTCAATGTATGCAATTAATGCCAAATATATATATATATATATATATATATATATATATATATATATATATATATATATATATATATATATATTTATAATAAATACGACGATCAATGTATACAATTGATGTAATATGCACACACAGGCGATTATGAAAATAATGGGAACACGAAGGAATGACGTGAAATGTGGCGTAGGACCGCTTTCGGACATGTCTGAATTCTCCGAGGTTAACCATTCTCGACGGAGAAATTGTACAGATGCTGGTGGTGAATATCCATTCTCTAAAACAGACCGCAGCGAGTTACTTCGACTTCTGTTCCTTGTGGATATCGTCCTGGGAAAAACACCCTCTCCAACAGCCAACAAGGGCTCGAGGTAAGGGTGCTCTATACTGCTGGGCTGAATACGAAAAACATTCATAAACACCACTCATAATGACATTCTTTTGATAACCATCTGCATATCTATACAAAAGACACAGTTGAAAGTGAAAAACCACTATATGCTCACAACCACTACAGCCAGGAACTAAAAACATGAAAAGATAAGTGAAAAATAGGACAGCATCTCTCCATCAGCGGTGCCGATACTGTCTAAAAACCAATGGATTGTTTCTAATAAGTATGATCTGAGCAATACAAATACTTAGACACCGTATAATCCATAAGAAACGGAAGAAGGAATAGTTGCTTTATCATAGAACACCAAACCCGGCGACAAACAAAGTGGAAGTTAAGTTAAGGAGACCGCAAGAAGACTGACGTCACAAACATGGCATCCATGGAGCTAATGGAAAAAGAGAAGCAAACTTACTAAGGATACTGTGTTTTAGGACTATTTAACCAAAGTTAACTTAGACATTTATTATGACTAAGAGTAATTATTATTTATTATTTTAATTACACTAGTTTTTATTACATTTTATTTTATTTTTTAGCAGTTATTTACTAACATTATACATTTAGTTTTGTATTACTAATTATTAGCAACAGAACATGCTATTCATTACATCTAAACAAACCAATTATGTGCCTGGAAAGAATATCAGGGTAATTATTACGTTTTAGCACTACTAACAATTCTATAATATGCTTATGCCTATTTTCCTTAGAACAAAGCCTATTTATTCTTACAAGTTGATTAACAATAATATTATTAAATACAGATTTGTGTAACATTGTTAAGTAATTTTGAAATTTAACAATATATATAAATATATATATATATATATATATATATATATATATATATATATATATATAGTATATATATATATATATATACACTGCTGGCCACTGTAAATGCAACACCCTGAAGGAAACATGCAAATAACATGAAATTTACAACATGCATTAGCGGAGGTGAGATATGCAAATGATTAGAATTTCAGCGAAGACGCACATCACGCGCGCCTGTGGCGCCACTTCAAAGCGCTATTTAAGGCTTGGAGATTTCGACGATTTCAAGTTCGGCAATTGTGTTTTTCTTGTGTTTTTTTCAAAAAAACGATCAATTATACCTCGTCGAAAACAGCGATCATCTTTTGATCAAGTATCCGAGTTCGACAGTGAAAGGATAGTGGCCTACCGAGATTGTGGATTATCTTTCAGGGAAATCGGTAGTTGTGTTGGACGAAACCAAACAACTGTAATGCGGATATGTGATCGTTGGATGCAGGAGGGTACGACGGACCGGCGTGTTCGATCGCATCCACCTCAGCGCACCACTTCACGTGATGACAGGCAAATTGTGCGCATGGCAGTGACGGATCGCTCAGTCACATCACGAACCATAGCACAGCACATGCAGTCTGTAACGCATCATTCAGTGTTTGCGCGTACCATTCGACGCCGTTTACAGCAGAGTGGTATGTTTGCAAGACGTCCATTGCTTTGTCTACCCTTGAAGCAGAACCACAGACGTCTCCGCCGCCAATGGTGCGATGACAGAAGGATGTGGACGGCAGAATGGAATGAAATTGGCTTTACTGACGAGTCACGCTTCTGTCTGCAACACCACGATGGTAGCATTCGAGTCTGGAGACACCGTGAAGAGAGGATGCTGAAAAGCTGCGTTATGCACCGCCACACTGGTTCTGCACCGGGTATTATGGTATGGGGTGGTATTGGATATCACTCTCGCACACCCCTAGTACGCATTGCCGGTACTTTAAACAGCCAGCGCTACATCTCCGAGGTGTTGGAGCCAGTTGTCCTTCCTTGCCTTCAGGGCTTGCCCACAGCCATATTTCAACAGGATAATTCGCGACCACACGTGGCACGCATCGTCCAACTGTTCATCGTCAATCGCCAGATTGAATTTTCCCCTGGCCGCCTCGCTCTCCGGATCTTTCGCCGATAGAAAACATGTGGTCCATGGTTGCTCTACGATTGACCCAGATTCCATCCCCAGCTGCCACAGCATATCAACTTTGGCAACGTGTGGAAGCTGCTTGGTCTGCTGTACCCCAAGAATTATAATATTTATTATATATATATATATATATATAAGTCTCTTTGAATCAATGCCGAGGCGTGTGGCAGCGGTGATCTCCAACAATGGCGGCTACTCTGGCTACTGATTTTGGCAGGAACCACACTTCACGGAAGTCTATAAATTTAATCATTTGATACTTGGTCAACATGTTATCTACAAAATAAATTTTGTTGTGATATCTCTTGTCTTTCTTGGTGTTGCAATTTGGGTGGCCAGCAGTGTACAGAAGGTCGTTCATACTTTATGGAAACGATTTTGTAATTTATTTTTGTAGTTTGCACTTTGAGATAAAAATTTCGCAACTTCAGAATAATAGTCTGCTACTATAAAGCGGTGTAAAAATCGCGGTTATAGCGTTTAAAAAAAAGGTATTTATGATATACTAGCTGAAAACCCGAGTACATTCAAATTAAATACAACGGTCAATGTATGCAATTAATGCCAGACAAAAAATAAATATATATATATCTCTATATTTATAATAAATACGACGATCAATGTTGCAATTGATGTAAAAAATATATATAAATATATATAATATTTATAAAAAAATATATATATATATTTATAAAAAAATCGTAAGAGATATTTTTATAGACAAAACAATATAAAAGAAAATATTCAAATTAAATCTAATAGGACATACTAAAAAATATAGTACAGGTAATATAGTACAGTTTGAGGAACATATCTTTTACTGTATTTTAATATTTTTTTGGATAATCGTCTGCCGCATTCCCCCCAAAAATAAATAAATAAATAAATAAAGGATTCATGTAATCGGACACCGGCTGGTTATTAGAAGCAAAATGATCGCGTCCCGATGTGGTCCGATTAACCGGAACCGACTGTATATATATATATATATATATATATATATATATATATATATATATATATATATATATATATATATATATATATATATATATATATATACATATTATATATATATATATATATATATATATATATATATATATTATATATATATATATATATATATATATATATGTATGTATGTATATATATATATATATATGCACACACACACACACATGGGCACACCTGTTTCAGTCGACCATCTTCGCCTGCTCCTCCAAGATGGAGGCAGGTGTGTGCTCCACGCTCGAGCGCCCCCGGGCCGGATGTCCCACGGTGGCGGGGGTGCAGGCAGACGAATTTCGCGCGACCTTGCCCGTCTTCTTCGCTCGGGTTCAGTCGGCTCCCAATCAGGGATATATATACAGGCTATATATATATGTGTGTGTGTTGGTTGAACTTTTATTGAGTTTCAACAGATCAGCCGTACTGGAGGTCCAGCTGGCAGCTGTGGACGGAGTGGACACGCGCGTTCGAAAGGGGAAAAAAGAGGTTTGAGCTGACGGGGCTCATTTTTCCGATTCTCTCCTTAGAACGGGAAATTTCATAAACCCTCTGGAAGAACGGACATTAAGGTTTTTCTTAATATATATATATATATATATATATATATATATATATATATATATATAAATATAAATATAAAAATTTGGAATCCCCGCAACCCCCCCCCCCCCACCCACCCCCGGAAGGTTACAGTTCCGGCATCTCTATTTCTAGAAATGGAGCACTTGCATACATTGGACGTTGTATCTAATTTGAATATTTTCCTCGACATTATTTTGTCTATAAAAATATCCGTTACGATTTTTTTTATTATATATATATTTTCGTTTTTTTTTAAATCAATAACATACACTTATCGTTGCATTTATTATATATATATATATACAATACTAGCTGAAAACCCGCGCTGCGCTACGGAGTACATTCAAATTAAATGCAACGGTCAATGTATGCAATTAATGCCAAAAAAAAACATATATATATATATTTATAATAAATGCGACGATCAGTATATACAATTGATTTAACATATATATATATATATATATATATATATATATATATATATAAATCGTAACGGATATTTATTTTTTTTGGATAATATCCAATCGTCTGCTGCCTTAGAAGGAAAAAAAAAAATTTTTTTTTTGTCTATTTAGTTGTTATGCACGTGACGTTAAATTTCTTTAAAGTACCGGAAAAAGAAATCACGTGATCGGCATTTAATAAATTAAATTCTAAAAATTAATCTTTAAAAATTCACCAAAAATCAGAAAATCGAGGTAAAGGTTCGAAAAGGATCTCATTTTAAAGGACTTTTTATGATATTTCTCGTGGTATAAATTTTATAACCTTCAAATTATTATTTTAAATGCAAACTTAAAATATTTACAAAATCAGATTAAATGTAATTTAAAAAAATCTAAGAAGAATTTTTCAAAAATCTTTCTTAGTGCACCCCTACACAGTAAGAAGAATCGCCATGCAAAATTTCAGCCCTTTAGGTCCAGCGGTTTGGTCTGTGCGTTGTATGTCAGTCAGTCAGTCAGTTACGGAACTGTTCTATATATATAGATATATATTAACATATACACGATTGTTTTTTTTTTTGCAC
>OU015503.1:128304395-128311895 GCA_907164885.2 Dolomedes plantarius
CCTGTCGCGAAACTTTGAAAAGGGTGTGGACCTCACCATTTTAGGTGCGAAGTTACGGGAAGTTTTGTGAAATAAGCACGAGTTTATATACAGTGGCTCCCAAAAGTGTTCGTACACTTACGATTTTCAATGAAATATCCATTGATTAAAATGAATATTTCAGAATGGGTATTTAATAATAAGATCTATAATCTATTCTTATGAAATATTTTGAAAAGAAAGTAAAACTTTATTTTTAAGAAACCAGTAATCAAAAAGTAACAAAAACTTTATCTCACAAAAGTCATCATACACTGAAATATTTTCGGATAAATTCATAATTAAAATTATCGTCTGGCGCTTTATTTTTATTTTTGAATTGGGGTGGCATTTAAAATATCGTTTTGCTTTAATTTTTGCTTGCCTACTCCGTAATATTCTATTTATTATTTAAAAATGGCTCGTAGTCGTAAAGAAACGACAAACAGCATTCGAAAATTGATTATTTTTCATCATAGTAGTGGTAAATCAGTTCGGAATATTGCCAAATTACTTAATTTATCCCATTCTACTGTATGTGATAAAACGCTTTAAAGAAGAAAATCGTATCGAAAACATGGTAAGAAAAGGTCGACCGGCAAAGTTAACAAAACGTGATCAGAAATTTATAATTAGAAAATTTGTGAAAAATCCACGTTTGAGTGCTGTAAAAATTTCTGCAGAATTTAATGAAATATTTTCTACTTCAATTTCACGTGAAACTGTTCGACGAGTTCTCAGAGAAGCTGGATTACATGGGCATTCTGCCCCTAGAAATTTTTTTTGTGAGACAAACAGATACCTTAGGCTTTATTTCGCACTATCAATGATAAATAAGCCCCAAACCTATTGGAATAATGTCTTATTTGCCGATGATTATTTTTGGTGCTGATGGGCGTATAATTGTATGGAGAAGAAAAAAAATGAGGAACTTAATCCCAAGAACTTAGTAGGAACAGTTAAGCATGCCGGTGGAGGTATCCTTGTGTGGGGGTGCATGTCAGCATCAGGACTAGGAAATTTGGTATTTATTGATGGCATAATGAATCATGCTGTTTTTATAAATATTTTAAGAGACAATTTAAAATTATCAGCTCAAAATTTGGGTATTGGAAACAACTTTGTTTTTATCAAGATAACGATCCTAAGCACACGGCTCTCAACGTTCGCATCTGGTGTCTCTATAATTGTCCACAAGTTTTGAAAACACCACCTCAATAGAACATATTTAATCCCGATAGAACATATTTGGAGAGAACTGGAGGTTCGAGTACGAAAACACGACATTCACACGAAAAGCGAACTAAAAACAATTATGATGGAAGAACGGATGAACATTGATGTAGAAATTACAAAAGAACTAAAGCAATCTATTCCCAGACGTTTAAAAGCTGTTGTGGATGCTAAAGGATATCCTACTAAATATTAATTTAACGAAAAATTAGAATATATACTAATATGTAGAGATTTTTTACAAGTGTACGATGACTTTTGTGAGATAAAGTTTTTGTTACTTTTTGATTATTGGTTTCTTAAAAATAAAGTTTTACTATGTTTTCAAAATATTTCATGTAGTTTTGTTTAGAATATAGATTATAGATCTTATTATTAAATACCCATTCTGAAATATTCATTTTAATCAATGGATAGACCCCTATCTCATTGAAAATCGTAAGTGTACGAACACTTTTGGGAGCCACTGTATATAGATATATAATTGTGTGTATATATATATATATATATATATATATATATATATATATATATATATACAGTGATTTCCGCTTATAAGAATCACGTTTGTTTCCACTGTTTTTGATTCTTATAAGCGGTTGATTCTTATAGCCGAAATTTAGGTTTTTGGACAGGCACACACACACACCTATATACACATATATTAGATAATTTACCATAAAATACTCTTTCATTTACGCTAATTATCTTTTATTAAAATTATTTTTTATAATTTTAAAAATACAACTTAGTTTCTAGACCTATAGGTAGATACACATGATCATAGTAAGAGAAGAAAAAAAAAATCCAATATTTGTTACTAAATAACTACTTAACAGTTTGACATTTCAACTACAGGAAGGGTGCAAGAAAATGCTTTCTACGGTAGTCTGACGTAATGAATTTTTCAGGAGGCTGTTTATACCTCTTTCAATGCCAATAGTCTCAGACGAAGATTCACCTTCTAGCTTACGTTTCACGGTTTGATAACGTGCTGAATCTACTAATGTCACGTTTGCCTAAGTGATAGTGGACACTTCGCCGAAGATTTATATGTTTCAGGGTCTAGGAAGCCGCAACCAGGATGTGGGAGGTAGAAAAAAAAAGAGTCCCTGTCTTTGGTTGTCAGTGGAGAAAAGTGGAATCGGACCCGGACGGGCAAAGATGCCCCAAGCTAATAGGACAGTGCGTCAAGCTAATAGGACAGTGTTGTGCTAAAACGTTTAATGGAAAACTATGATGTTATGTCTAACAAAGAAAGGGATGCATTTTACGAATGTATTCCATCCCATCTTATCAGTCCTTTAAAAAAAAAAAAATCAAGAAAGAACTTGGTGCCTTTTGAGGGTTTAAGTGGCTTTTTTGGAAAAATGAAAGGAAAGCGAAGAGTGTAAGCTGATTCTTAAAACCGGTGGATTGATTTTTTAAAGCGAAAATTTTAACATGGAAATAATACATTTTTTTTTGCATTTTTTTTTTTGCGATATTGATTCTGATAAACGGTTGATTCTTATAACCACTGATCACTATAAGCGGTGGTTACTGTATATATATATATATATATATATATATATATATACAGTGGTACCTCTACTTACGAGTTTAATTCGTTCCATGACGGAGCTCGTAACTCGAAATACTGGTATCTCGAATCCATTATCCCCATCGAAATGAATGGAAATGCCATTCATTCGTTCCGGGCTCCCTCCAAACACCGCAATGTTTTGTTACAAGTTTTAAAATAATGAAAATGTGCTTATAAACGACAACATTGTATAAAAGCGCAATACAATAAATTCGCTTTATTAAGTGTAATGTACCTCGGAGATGAGACTTGAAGATGCTGATGGAAGAGGAGGAGAACTGCAAAATGAAATCGTATTCGTTGATTTTTGACCTTTTCTCTTTTATTACGGGGACTTAAAGGGAACGAGTGAGACACGCAAGCTGGGCGATTGTTGCAGTGTGGCTGTCTGAGAAGCCGTAGAAGGGGAGCCTAGGAATTCGTTTGAAAGGAATTTTTATGATCTTTCTCGCGATAACCCTGGGATTGTTATTTTGAAGGCAAACTTACTAAAACACCTTAAGTGGGCGTGGTGGCCCAGTTGGCAAGTGCAGCGGGCCAGTGATCTGAACTAGGGATGCCACATCGATGTTTTGAAACTTCGATATTCAGTATTAGAACATCGATAGTAATAAAACATCGCCCCCAAAAACATCGATGTTTTTAAACATCCATTCTTTAAAACAGGTTTAGTAACAGTACTTTTGGGAGGCTTCTTAATATTAATTAACGTTAACGTATATAAAAGATCGTGTTGATGCTATTTATAAAATAAAACCCCATGGAAGGTTCTGGAGTGTCGAGAACATTTCAAGCGCTCTGATTGGTTCATTGGTAGTTAATTGCCATTTGTCTCGTTGCTGGGGCATCGTTCCCCCTTTTGATTTCAGACTTGATTCAGACTTGATTTCAGACGATGAGTATGAAAATTATGCTACGTAGTTGGGTTTTTTTTTATTATGCGACTTTTTCATTAAAAAAAACCCATCAAGACAACGTAAAACATCGAGCACAAAACATCGATGTTTAAAAAAAATCGACTTCAATAAATCGATGTTTAGAACATCGATGTTTTTATCAAAACATCGATGTCGCATCCCTAATCTGAACGTCCCTGGTTCGATGCTCGTCGCTGCAAATCCACCGCCGTGTTCACTAACGGCGGACGGGGCACGTAAAATAGGGCGTGGCTGCAATGTCCTCCAAGTTCTCAAATTGACCTCTGTAGGTGAGGGGTCAAGTGTTTCCGGTCTCGTCACCTGAATCGGTTCAAAATGACGGGACCGGTCATTTAGACGAGTCCGACCGTTGTGGTGCTCATTCAAAACAGGGGCCGTACCTTCATCGGGACTTGACACAAAAGCTTAAGAATTTTTCAGAGCACCCCTACACCAGAAGAAGAATCGCCATGCAAGGGCTAATTTTGATTCAGCCCTTTAGGTCCAGCGGTTTGGTCTGTGCGTTGTCAGTCAGTCAGTCAATCAGTCGGTTACGGAACTGTTTTATATACAGGGTGTCCATAATTAAAGTCCCACTTTCAAAAGGCTGCAATAAAAAAAGGACCACTGGTCAGAATGACTTCAAATTTGAACTGAATATACTGGAAGAAGGGGGATACGATTTGGCATAATAAAAAAAAAGTTCCAAAATGTATCAATAGATGGCGCTGTAACATTTTGGAAACTTTTTTTTTATTATTCCAAATCGTTTCCCCCTTCTTCTTCCAGTATATTCAGTTCAAATTTGAAGTCATTCTGACCAGTGGTTCTTTTTTTTGCAGCCTTTTGAAAGTGGGACTTTAATTATGGACACCCTGTATATATATATATATATATATATATATATATATATATATATATATATATATATATATATATAAAAGAGCTTGTCTGTTTGTTTGTCCGCTATAGAATCATAGACTGTTTCACCCATCGGGACCAAATTCGGCACAGTTAATGTTTAGGACCCGAGAAACTTAAATCAGGAAAAACGAAATTTGGGGCTCAATTAGTTTTTTTAAAATTAATTTTTTAACGATTTTTGTGCCCCTAAGTGCACCTCTTAAATGTGGATACAGCCCCTTCAAAACAACCAGTCAATTCGATACGCGGGGGAAAATAGTTTTGTTCTGAGGGGTGATCTGGGGTGGTTTGAGAGTTGGTCTAGGGGTGACGGGGGGGAGGGGCGAAGTGTTTATTTTATTTTTTACGTTTAGTGGAGTCGTGAGTGTAGTGAAAAGGTTGCGAACCACTGCTTTAGACCATTTTAGACAATGGCATTTAAACTAATAGAACTTATTAAAATTTGAAAAAAAGAAAAGAAAAATTAAGTTTATCCCATGACCAGTTTTTTGGAAGCCTTTTGTTGATCTAAATATATTAATTGTTTGAGGATCATAAAATGGGAAGAAGTTTAAGAGTTCTGCAGGTTTTTTCCCCTCAGTTCGCGAAACAGAGTTAACATACGATATGTAATTGAATTACTTATTCCGTGAAATCATATAAGATAAATCTTTTAGAGTTTTGGGGTTTTTTAAGCAGTGGGAGGAAAAGCTCTTTAAACAGAGAAACATCCGAACTGTTAGTCCATTAGTTATATTAAGGCATAAGAAAATTAATGAAATTATTTTTAAAGAATGATTGCCCGGGTAGATATATAGATATAAAATTTTTCATTCATTCCATGAAAAGAATCCCGCTCTTCATGTTCATTTGGCCAGACAGAATGCGCTTAGCGCGTGTCTACTGAAATGATATACAAACAATAAGAAAGAAAGAAACTTTGGGCCTAGGCTTCATGCGAAATCCCGCCTTACTTTGATTAAATAAAGGGAATATCGCATCTTGCACTTTACCTCTTGGTTGATGTAGAAAACAGTGCGTCTCTTGGTAATGTGAAAAAAACTGCGTTTTTAAGGGAAAGATAAAAAATAAAGGCAAATGTAAATTATAAAACTTATTTCTAATTAAACAGTGGATCAAACAAATCTAATTAAATCTAATTAAGAAGAATCTAACAAATATAATTAAACAGTAATCTTATTCAATGCAAACGTGCGAATCACGCAACACTGTGTTATTAATTCTCAATAAAATCAGGCGTATAATCAGAAGAAGGTCCGCAGCCTTAAAGTTTCTTTCTTTCTTATTGTTTGTATATCATTTCAGTAGAAACGCGCTAAGCGCATTCTGTCTGGCCAAATGAACATGAAGAGCGGGATTCTTTTGATGGAATGAATGAAAAATTTTATATCTATATATCTACCCGGGCAATAATGCTAGTATATATATATATATATATAAATAAGAATAAGATGAAAGAGAAAACCAGTAATAGCTCTAAAGCTACTTGCAGCCAGGAACAAATAACATCAAAAGAAAAGTATTAAAGAGGTTTTTGACAGCATTTCTTCATCAGCGGTGTCAATGCTGCCAATGGATTGTTTCCGATGAGTATGATCTATACAATAAACACACTCAGACACCGTACAATCCATGAATAACAAAACAATTGATTAATAATTGAATTAAGATTGAATAAAAGTACTTAACCAAAGAACACCAAGCCTGGCGCTAGTCAGAGTGGAAGTTAAGAACTTGTAACCGCAAGATGACTGACGTCACAAAACTTGCAATCATTGAGGTACTGGATTCTCAGTTACAGACTTACTTAGGTTACCGTATTTTAGGACTATTATTCCCTTAATTATTTAGTTTTTTATTATTATTACTACTAAAAGTAAATTTTATTATTATTTTTATTTTTACTTATGATTTTTATTTTTATTTTTAGTAGTTATTTTTTCTATTTTAACTTATTGTTATGTTTAACATATTAATGCAACAGAACAAACTATTCATTAAAACAAAAACAACCAATTATGTTTTCGGATAGACTTACGGGGTAATTATTCCGAGTTAGCACAGCTTTCAAGTCAATAATATGCTTAATCCTATTGTCTTTAGAACATAGCCCATTTATACGAACTAACTGATTTACAATAATGTTATTAAAAACAGATTTATGTAAACAGGTTAGATAATTTTGAAATTTAACAATATTAAAATTATAGTCAGATCTTTTGTCATATAAGTCATAAGTAAATTTATTGTTAGTACTTAATTTAATATTAATATCTAAAAAGTTTACATTAATATTATCATGGCTACTTTTAATTAGTTCCAAATTAGGAGGGTAAAAATTTAAGTCTATAGGGTTATTACTTTTATTAATTACTATTATATCATCTATATATCTAAATATGTTGTAATTGCAATTTTCTATATTATTAATTTCAAAATAATATAAGTATAAATTAGCTAGCATACTTGAAGCATTACCACCTTGTGGTATACCTTTGGACTGTAGGTATATACTATTATTATGAACTATGTAATTATGTTTAGTTACTAATTGTATATATATACAGTGGAATCTCGATCGATCGTTTTCCGAATCATCGTTTTCCCTTCATGTGTCGTTCATTTCTTCCAGTCCCAGCGATTATATTGCTTTGTTATGTTCCCGCATGTATGGTTTTTCCGCATTTATCGTTCATTTCAGTCGGTCCCTTGAAAAACGATAGATTGAGATTCCACTGTATATATATAGGTATGTATGTGTATATATATCTATGTGTGTGTGTATATATATATATATATATATATATATATACACTCATGGAC
>OU015503.1:128316895-128334395 GCA_907164885.2 Dolomedes plantarius
ATCAATATCGCGAAAACAAAAACAAATGTATTATTTCCATGTTCAAATTTTCGCATTAAAGAATCAATCCACAGGTTTGAAGAATCAGTTTACACTCTTCGTTTTCCTTTCATTTTTCCAAAAAAGTCAGTTAAACCCTCGAAAGGCACGAAGTTCTTTCTTTATTCTTTTTAAAATAAAGAGTGATAAGATGGGATGGAATAGGATCGTAAAATGCATCCCTTTCTCTGTTAGACATAACATAATAGTTTCCCCTTAAACGCTTTAGCACAACACTGTCCTATTAGCTAGACCCAGGGGCATCTTTACCCGTCCGGGTTCGATTTCACTTTTCCCCACTGATAAACAAAAATAGGAACTCTTTTTTTTCCCACCTTCCACACGTAAGCTAGAAGGTGAATCGTCTTCTGAGGCTATTAGTATTAAGAAAGGTATAAACAGCCTCCTGAAAACTTCATTACGTCAAACTACCATAAAAAACTTTTTCTTGCTCCCTTCCTGTAGTTGAAATGTTAAAACTGTTCAGCAGGTATGTTGTAACAAATATTGGATTTTTTTCTTCTCTTACTATGATCATGTGTATCTACTTATAGGTCTAGAAATTAAGTTGTATTTTTAAAATTATAAAAAATAATTTTAATAAAAGATAATTAACGTAAATTAAAGAGTATTTTATGGTAAATTATCTAATATATGTGTATATAGGTATGTGTGTGTGCCTGTCCAAAAACCTAAATTTCGGCTATAAGAATCAACCGCTTATAAGAAACAAAAACAGTAATAACAAATGTGATTCTTATAAGCGGAAATCACTGTATATATATATATATATATATATATATATATAAGGCAAGTGTAATACTATTAAATTACCTAAAATTAATATATAAAGTAATAACTTCTGGTGTTTGTGGAATAATTGATAATAGCTTAAGTCTGGTAAGAAAACTACAAACATTAAATAATTGTAAATCTATAGTCACATTTGATTTCAAAGATTTATTCAACAATATCAATATAATTGATTTAAATAGGGTAATAATGACTTAGTAAAAAATCATAATCTACACTTAAACAAAGAATTTAAACTAACTCATTTCAATAGGCTATTAGATTTTGTAACAAAACATAATTATATAGTACACAATAATAGTATATACCTACAGGTTAAAGGTGTACCACAAGGTGGTAATGCTTCTAGTATGCTAGCCAATTTATATTTACATTTTTTTGAAGTTGATAATATTAATAATATTGTTAATGACAATTACCAAATATTTAGATATATTGATGACATAATTGTTATTAATAATAGTAATAAAAATTTAGCTCTAAATTTTTACACTCCGAATCTAGAACTAGTACAAAGTAGCCAAGAAAAACTTAATGTAAACTTCTTAGATATAAACATAAAAATAAATTCTCATAGTAATTTTACTTTTGATCTTTATGATAAAAGATCAGAATATGAGTTTAATGTAGTAAAATATCAAAGTTACTTAACTTGCTGACACAAATCTGTATTTAATAATATTGTTAATCAACTAGCAAGAATAAATAGGCTATGTTCTAAGGACAATAGGTATAAGCATATAAAAGATTTGTTAGTAGTGCTAAAACGTAATTATTACCCTGATAGTCTTTCCAAGCACATAATTGATTGTTTTAGATTTAATGAATAGCATGTTCTGTTGCTAATAATTAGTAATACAAAACTAAATGATTAAAGTTAGTAAATAACTACTAAAAAGTAAATAAAAACTAGTGTAATTAAAAAAATAATAAATAACTCTTAGTCATAATAAATGTCTAAGTTAACTTAGGTTATTATGTCCTATACAACAGTATCCTATGTAAGTCTGCTAAAGTGATTCCATTGGATCCATGGTTGCAATGTTTGTGACGTCAGTCTTCTCGCGGTCTCCTACACTTAACTTTCACTTTGTCTGGCGCCGAGTTTGTAAACAATAGTTTTTAAACAATCCATTGGTTTTTAGACAGTATCGGCACCGCTGATGACGAGATGCTGTCAAAAAACCTATTTTTCACTTATCTTTTCATGTTTTTGGTTCCTGGCTGTAGTGGCTTATGGCTTATACTGGTTTTTCACTTACAACTTTGTCTTATATATATATATATATATATTTATTCATATTCATATTCATATTCATTTATTTATACACATATGTATGTATGTCTATATATGTTCATTTATATGCACGTGAGTGTGTGTGTGCATTTATGTGCAGTGAGTTTTCCACTGCGAATGGTAGATTAATAAATCTTTTTGGGAGATCGCTACACAAGTTTTTTTATGGCAATACACAATCGAAATTTTACTTTCAAAATTTACCCCCTATTTAAGATACCCGTTTGACAGGGATGTGCAACCTTTCAGCTTCCTTGGGCCACATAAAAATATACCTAGCAAAAAATAGTTGATGAGCAAAAAAAGTATAATATATAAGTTAACAAATTTTTGTGTTCTATATTTTATTTAAAATTAGCTGAAAACCCGCGCTTCGCTACGGAGTACATTCAAATTAAAAACAGCGGTCAATGTATGCAATTGGTGTAAAAAAAAAACGAAAAAATATATTTATAAAAAAGTCGTAAGGGATATTTTTATAGACAAAATAATGTAGAAGAAAATATTCAAATTAAATCTAATAGGACATTCTAAAGAATATAGTGCAGTTAATAACAGTTCGAGGAACATATCTTTTACTGTATGTTAATATTGTTTTGGATAATGTCCAATCGTCTGCCGCATTAGCAAGAAAAAAAATTTTTTTTTTGTCCATTTCGTTGTTATGCACGCGACGATAAATTCATTTAAAGTACCAGGAAAAGAAATGACGTGATCGGCATTTAATAAATTAAATTCTAAAAATGAATGTTTTAAAATTCACCTAAAATCAGAAAATGGAGGTCAAGATTCGAAAAAGAGAAAGCAAAGGTTGCGCGTTTTTTTTTTTGCCGTTTTTAGAATTATGCTTGGTCTCGAAATGTAAAAAAAAAAAATGTAATTTCAGCCCTTTAGGTCCAGTTATTTGGTCTGTGCGTTGTATGTCAGTCAGTCAGTCACTTACGGAACTGTTTTATATATAATATAGTGTATATCAGGGGTGTCCAACCTTTTAGCATCCTTGGGCCACGTTGAAAGAAAACGAATTGTTTTGGGCCACACAAAAATATGTTTAACATTAACAATAGTTGATGAGTAAAAAAATTATAATATATAGTTAACATACTTATTTCGTTATAAATTTTATTTATAATTTTAAATATCTTGCAGAACAACTAGTTTTTCGGAAAGCTTAAAGAAATTTAGTCCAATAAAAACTTATTCAGTCTACTAAAAACTTCATCAGGGACATTTTCCGCGAAATGAAGTCTACGACGTATTGTTTCAAATGCCAAAACTGGGAGATTTTATTCTAAAGTGGAATAAAATCTCCCAATTTTTCTTGAAAAAAAATTTCGATATATAGAGATTTTTTCGATATATAGGAACAATTTTTCTATGTAATGAACATGGAGATTTGCTAAGAGTTCGATATGGGGAAGTTCGATATATGGAGGTTTGACTGTATATATATATATATATATATATATATATATATATATATATATATATATATATATATGAGCACATAGGTCCGAATAGCAACAACTTGACTTCGTGGGCCTTATGATTCCAGAGATACGGTGATCAGTTAGTCAGTGTCATATATATATATATATATATATATATATATATATATATATATATATATATATATATATATATATATATATACATACATACATATATATACATACATATATGTGTGTGTAAGTAATAAATTTTAACCACCTCTAATCGCCTGTAATCAGAATTCTTTCACTCTACGGTAACCTTTCCGTCCTTTGCCAATACTAACCTACCTCGCCAATTTCTGGCAACCCGTTGATAGCCACTTCTACGCTCGCCAGATGAAAGCTGGACGTCGCGCTGTAAGGTCATGTTATTGCTGGAATAAGGTTATATGTTCTTGTATTCGAATCATATTGCTTTCGGCCACGATGCTTATTTCAGGAGATGACCATTCGGGTCATCTCATATATATATATATATATACAGTGGAATGTCGATCTATCGTTTTTCAAGGGACCGACTGAACTGAACGATAAATGCGGGAACACGATAGATGCGAGAACATAACAAAGCAATATGATAATCGGGACTGGGTAAAATGAACGACACATACGGGAAAACGATATTTCGGAGAACGATCGATCGAGATTCCAATGTATATATATATATATATATATATATATATATATATATATATATATATAGATAGATAGATATAGATATAGATATATATAGATAGATAGATAGATACATATCATCGGTGTTCCATAAAGAGGGTGAATAAGTATGTAAATCTCTAAGTGTATTCCACCTTTTTACAGAACACCGACAATACATACATACATCCATATATATGTATACATATACATACCTATACAAGACATACATGCCTATGAAAGTGTATGCGCATGCGTGAACTCTTCGCGACGATTCCGACCTGTCCCGGAAACCGACGATTTTTCCAGGGAGTGACATGGAACGTGTGTTGTCTTCCAGCCTGCACGAAGATGAGCGACCGATCGTCTGCGGCAGAGAGAGACGCGTCCGCGGAGGGGCCGTCGCTGTGAGGAAGCCATGCCGAGCCTCCTCCTGTAAATACCTCACTCAGTTCCTTCCACCACCACCCAGTGTACAAAAAACAAAATGGCCGAAGCGTTCGGAAACGTCCTGTTCGTCGCCAGCTTCGTAGCCCTGCTGCTCACCCTCAACATATGCCACGGCAAGATCGACCAGGACAAATCCAAAAGTTTGTATCTCTCTCTTCCTCTGTTTCTCACCAGCGGCCTCTCGCGGGTCACGCCCACTCTCGTATTCATAAGCCTTGAGGGTACTTTACAGTTAACGGGGCGCCAAATGTGAATGTCGCCAAGAATGGGAAAGATGGTCACGCCCACTCTTGTATTCATAAGCCTTGAGGGTACTTTACAGTTGACGGTGCGCCAAATGCAAATGTCGCCAAGAATGGGAAAGATGGTCACGCCCACTCTCGTATTCATAAGCCTTGAGGGTACTTTACAGTTAACGGGGCGCCAAATGTGAATGTCGCCAAGAATGGGAAAGATGGTCACGCCCACTCTCGTATTCATAAGCCTTGAGGGTACTTTACAGTTGACGGTGCGCCAAATGCAAATGTCGCCAAGAATGGGAAAGATGGTCACGCCCACTCTCGTATTCATAAGCCTTGAGGGTACTTTACAGTTAACGGTGCGCCAAATGTAAATGTCGCCAAGAATGGGAAAGATAGTCACGCCCACTCTTGTATTCATAAGCCTTGAGGGTACTTTACAGTTGACGGTGCGCCAAATGTGAACGTCGCCAAGAATGGGAGAGAGTTAAACTGAATCGTTTGGTACCACATTCTCGCCAAGCCTTTTTTTCGCTTGGCGCGATTGTCAGAATGGAAATTGTGAGCACTGCTAATGGTTTTTCGTTTCGTGTTTCGGTACCGATAACTATCGCAGTAGTAAAACACACTTTCTGCTGCCCGTTTGGACCTCGTGGCATGAGTCGGTCATGACTGCACCGCCGTGAATCTGCTAGCGATGTTATCAGCACATTGGCTTTGGTTATATAAATTCCATTGCCGCATTTGCCAATAAACCATGTTCAATTCAGGGTTAACTAACAAACGTTTTTCTCAAAAAATAAGCTGCGAGTCGATAATAATTATATTTAAAAAATGGCGAGTCACGATGTTTAGAGCAGTTACCGGTGAAAATTGAAATCCTTGGCGCGCTAGCACACATTTTGAGTGGCGCCCCGCTAACGGAAAAGTGCCGAATTCGGTTACAAACAGCGCCCTCTCCCGGAAGTTGTAATCAAGATTGCCGAGAGCCCTACCCTCGACCCTAACAGACCGACAGGAGTTGTGGGTTTATATAAAAAAATTTACTATCGAAATAATTTTAAATATTTCTCCGGAAACTGTTACTTTTAATCCTCATTTCGGGAATTGTCAGTTTCGATCCTAAACCAACTGGAGATTGGTGCTTTTGATCCTCGTTTCGGGGAATGTCGGTTTCGATCCTAAACCAACTGGAGATTGCTGCTTTTGATCCTCGTTTCGGGGATTGTCGGTTTCGATCCTAAACCAACTGGAGATTGCTGCTTTTGATCCTCATTTCGGGGGATTGTCAGTTTCGATCCTAAACCAACTGGAGATTGCTGCTTTTGATCATCATTTCTGGGAATTGTCAGTTTCGATCCTAAACCAACTGGAGATTGCTGCTTTTGATCCTCATTTCTGGGAATTGTCAGTTTCGATCCTAAACCAACAGGAGATCCTGCAATCTGTTCAATATTGTTACAGAAATTAGGTATTTCTTAAGTTAAGAAAACATGCTAATAATCAAAAGTATTTGAAGTTTATTTTCCAGAAAAGACAGGTTATATTTTAAACTCCAGAAACTTCTGATATGAATAATAACTAGAAAATGCTCTTTATGGCTAAGTCTTCCTGCCAAGTATAAATTTTCTCCTCCTTCATTTTGGCATACACATACCAAAGAAGTTGCTGGTTTCGTTTTGGCCCCCAAAGCCATTTTTGGTGCTTCAGCCTGAATGATGGTAAACGGCAGATGCAATTGTATTGGACTATTTGTGGAACGTCTCGCAACACGCATTCTCTGGTCTAAGGGTTGTTTTTGGAGGACTGCACAGTCGTAAAATTATGCATGTAAAGTTGCCTGCTGCAATAGGCCGACCGATGGGGTACTTTTGGAAGCCCCTTCTTCTTTTGGAAATCAAAACTGATCTGTCTCCTTGTTCAGAAATGCATGGAAGGCTTTTGCTTTAAGGTTATGCACGCTTTTCTCTGTCATTCCTTCCCGGTTGACAGCACTTCTCCAATAAAGCAAAGAAATAGGTCCGCATATTGAAACAATTGTTCATTTATTTATTAGAATATTGACTGGTGAACACCGAGTCAAATGCCTGCAGAATGTCTCTAGCTGGGACACTATCACCATGAGATAGAGCCCCCAAAATGCTGTAAGGAAGTAGCCTCAACTCAATTTGGAAAAAGAAAGGTGGAGATTGCTCGTCTGGATCCTACACGACTCGTATACATGTACGAGGTGGTATCATAAAGTTCCCGGACTAGTTCAAAAAATACTGCAAGGTGCGCCCATAAAGTAACCGGACAATTTTTTATAAATAAGAAAAATATGACTCGCCTTCAAACAAATTTATCTCCTTCAAAATAGTCGCCAAAGGAGTTTATACAATCTTTCCAACGTTTCTTCGAATGATCGAAACACTGTTTATAGGCGTCGGAACTGACTGTTCGCAAAATACGCGTAACATTTCATTTAATATCCGAGACGTTTTCGAATCTCTGTCCTTTCGTGGCCATCTTAAGCTTCGGGAGAAGGAAAAAAATCAGCTGACGATAAGTCGGGAGAATAGAGTGGGTGATTTATCACTGTAATGGAATGCTTAGCAAGACATTGTTGTACAGAAATTGCTGTATGGGGCCTAGCATTATCGTGTAAAAGAAACCATTGCCCAGAATCAAAACCGTTCATTCCTGACTCGCCTTATCCTGTTTCTTAGTCGAAAAAGTACCTCCTTGTACAAATACTGATTAATTGTTTGATTTTCAGGAACAAATTCGTGGTGAATAAGTTCTTTGTAATAAAAATATGCAAAATCCATGAAAGGACAGCGATTCGAAAACGTCTCGGATATTAAATGAAATGTTACGCGTATTTTGCGAAAAGTTAGTTCCGGCGCCTATAAACAGTGTTTCGATGACTCGAAGAAACGTTGGAAAAATTGTATAGACTCCTTTGGCGATTATTTTGAAGGAGATACATTTATTTGAAGGTGAGTGATATTTTTCTTATTTAAGAAAAATGTCCTGTTACTTTATGGGCGCACCTCGTATATTAGTTTAAAAGTGAGCATCATCTCCTTCAAAATAGTCCCCTTTGTGCAGTAATACACTTATCCCCTGCCACTTCTGGAATGCAGCCTCGAAGTCACTCTCAGTAAGCGTGTCGAGGACCCACTGGGATTCGCACTGGATCTCGTCAACGGTATTGAAGTGGCTACCTTAGAGCTGAATCTTCCAAGAAAAAGTCGACAGGAGCCAAGTCTGGTTTTTCTCGTCGTCTGTGATGATCCTCTACAGAAATGACGTAAGCAATGTCGTTGATCGTTCTCCCACGGTCCTCATGCTTAAGTTGCCGATTTATATCTACATTTTCGGCTGGGGGGGGGCAATGTGCAAGGTCTTCCAGATCGCACGTCGATTTCCACCGAACGTCCTGCAACTTTTGAAGCACCGTGCCAATCAAAATATTGCGTACGGCTCCTTGCTTCATCGCCGTAGGCTTGCCGAAGCATCTCTTAAGTCTCTGTTGCGATTTCCCAAACTTAGCACAAAATTTCGTCTAGGTTCTTCGTCCCAAATTTAGACGAAACCATAAACTAGCACAAAAACCTTATTACACGCACAAAAAAAAACGAATTTGACAGCTCACGATGCAAAAACAGCTACGTCGCACTGTTTCACGAAGGTCTCAAATCAGTATAGCTGCGTGCGATGTGCCCTGTGCTGTTACCTTTTGAACAGCACAGACAACTAGTCCCAGAGAACTAGTCCAGGAAGTTTTTGATACCACCAAGTATATATATATATATATATATATATATATATATATATATATATATATATATATATATATATATATATGTGTGTGTGTGTGTGTGTGTGTGTGTGTGTGTATATATCTTCGGTATTCTGTAAAAAAGGCGAATATGTATGTTAATTTCTATAGGTATTCGCACATTTTACAGAACACCGGCGATATATATATATATAAACAGTTGGCTCTCTGTTTAACGACGCTCTACTTAAGGACGATCTCTATTTAAAGACGATATTTCCCAGTCCCGGCCCCTCCGACGTTATGGGAAATGTTGCTTTTACGCAAATTCTGTTTAAGGGCGATCTCTACTTAAGGACGATTTTTCACGGTCCCTTGAAAGTCGTTAAACAGAGAGCCAACTGTCTGTATATATATATATATATATATATATATATATATATATATATATATATGAAAGACAGCGCGTCTTCGATAGCACTGCTCCTGATTTTCAGAAATGTTTTAATTTACCCATTTCAAATTTCGGCAGACCTACTGTAACGGTCCGCTCCCGGTTCTGAGTGGACGAGAACGCTGATGGCCACACCTCTCTCTCTCTTTTGCAGTGTGCATCGGAACGAACGGGCGCATGTCGGTGCCCTCCAACAAGGAGCACCACTACCAGAACCTGCGCGACAGGTACACCAACTGCACCTACCTCGAGGGAAACTTGGAACTCACGTGGCTGCAGGTGAGTGGGACGCTACTCGTATCCATCTCTCTATGTGGACTCACATATGACAGTAGTTCAATCTCAGACTTTGTGGAGAAAAGTCAGAAGAAATGAGCTCCCGATGTACGGACATTTCTAATAGAATATGCCGTGAAAATGTTATACATTGGTTATTTGACTTTTACGGCAAGAGTTTGTGTATATATTTATGCATGTTTCTCTGTCTCTCCCTCTCTCTCTTTCTCTCTCTATCTCTCTATCTATCTATCCATATATATTATCTGTATATTATCTGTATATTATCTGTATATGTATGTGTATATATATATATATATATATATATATATATATATATATATATATATATATATATATATATGTATATGTATATATACATATATATATATATATATATATATATATATATATATATATATATATATATATATATATATATGTATATATATATACATATACATATATGTATATATATATATATATATATATATATATATATATATATATATGTATATATATATACATATACATATATATATATATATATATATATATATATATATATATATATGTATATGTATATATATATCACTGTTTTTTCAATTAATTAAACTGTCCAGTACCTATATCGTATTGAATGGTATCTGCAGGACGAGCACCTGGACCTGTCCTTCCTGGACCAGATCCGCGAGGTGACGGGCTACGTGCTGATCTCGCACGTGAACGTCCGCCGCATCTCGCTGCCCCGCCTCATGATCGTCCGGGGGCGGAGCCTCTTCAAGCTGAACGTGCGCGACGAGCGCTTCGCCCTCATGGTCACCCTCTCCAACATGGACAGCCTGGAGCTGCCCGCCCTCAGGGACATACTGGCCGGCAGCGTCGGCTTCTACAACAACTACAACCTCTGCTACATCAGGACGGTCAACTGGAGCGAGATCCTGACCGGGGGCGGGGCCAAGCCCGTCTACGTCTACAACTTCACGCAGCCAGAGAGGAAGTGTGAGTGCTTGCTTCTCTTTCAATAATATCGCTATATATATAACATAAAACCATATTTATTGTTAATGATGTACCGAGGTCTCGTTACGTGATCTTAAATTTTTTTTAACTATTACTGATAATTTTTTAACAGAGGTTTTTTCCAAATTTTTGTAACGCCCATTTTTCCTTATCCATCTGGGTGAGTCTGCCCTCCAGGCCAGCCTCTTCTCGCACGGGGGGGGGGGGGGATATTCTATAACATAAAAACCCCTATATCAAGGGTCGGCAAGTAATTTTAAGTGGGGTCCGGATGCTATTAATAATTTTTATCGAGGTCCAGAAAAAAAAACTGATTATACTTACTAGTTTTAAATTTTCATTTCGACTCATTTAAGTAATTATATAAAACACAATAGGTAGGTATTCTTAAAGGTTAATGCGAGAAATTACAACTGCGGTGGTAATTGAGCCAGCGTTTTATACTTTGGTTCACGTGGGGAAAAGCTAATGCGAAGAGTGTCCTCAAGGTGGGCGTCCGTTAATCTCGAACGATATTTGTTCTTCAAAAAATTCATTTTTGAAAAAGATGATTCACATACATATGTGGAGCCAAACATAGTAACCAGGTTGATAGCAATTTTCAAACTTTTCTGAAACATGTTTACCCAAAAATTCTTCAGTGGATGCAGTTTTATACATTTGCAAAGAAATATCTTCTTGCAAGTCAACTATCTCCATTTGAAGTAAACGCTTTGAAAGACTGAACAGCTTTGCAGCCACATTAGCCCATTCTGCCTCTGCAGCAATTTCATACGGCGATTTAAGGAATTGAGACAGCTTCCCTGTCTCTGGAAAGTCTTGGAAACTTGCAGCAAATTCCTTCCCAAGACCTTAAAAATACTGCAATGTCTTCTTCAAAGTTTTTCTTTTTATATTTAATAATTGTTGGGAAATTAATAAATTCTTGACTCGCAATATCTTTTCCAAAGATATCCAGCTTGCGAAGGAAAGCAGACACACTTTGTATCAGATCATATATTAATTTTCCCTTTCCTTGTTGAGCACATTTAAATATTTCAGAATGTCTTTCAGGAAGGCCACAGCTAGCATATTGCGCTCGTTTGTTATGAACTCCAAGTGATTCTTTGCTTCCTACGTATCCAAGTTTTGCAAGAAGAAGGTTACTTGTTCTTTTATTTGCCAGAAACGTTCAATAACTTGACCTTTTACATACAGAAAGAAACTCCTTGAACTGTCAGTGCTGAAGAGCAGAACGAGAACTCATAAAATTGATCAACTTGACCAAGATGTCCATTACTTCTTTCAGAGTAGCACTAATTTTCCACAAAGGACTCTCTGACGAATTAAGACTGATAAGATATTAGGCCTGCATCCTTATACCTGAGTCTCTTTACTAATACTTTTTCTTTGCCAATCATCGCTGGGGCCCCGTCACTTGAAAGGGGCACCATTTTATCATAACTAATATTTGATTTTGTTATGAATTCATCAAAAGTAGGCCTATCAGGCAGCGTAAAACAATATTGATCAGTCCACTCAGTCAAAAACTTCCTATTTTCACTGTCAACTTTTAGCTTTTTAGGATCCATATTGATGTAGGTACGAAACGTTTTGGTACACGACAAATTATAACATAAATGAACGAATGCTCCTCACAAGATCGCAACGCAACTACCTAATAACTGACGACGTGTCGAAACATGCCGGCCAGTACGCTCCCTCCCACCCCCACCCTCGCACTCCAACACACTCTGTGCTACACAGCATAGCATATATATCTACTAAAACTAGTTATATAAAAATATTAATTAAATTGAACAGGTAGGTAAGATATTTAACAATATTTGGCGGTCCAGGTTTCGACCTTCCGCGGTCCGCCTGTTGCCGACCGCTGCCCTATATCCTTTTCAAATTCTAGTCTATTCTAAATTTCCTTGGGCGTTGAGCTAATTTCGTTTCCGATTTTAAAGACAAAGCAGTTTAGTAGCGTCCTAAAATCAAAAATAATTGCTCATATAATACGTCACCTCTGACACCAGAGTCAGAGCTGGCCAATTATTATTCCTATTCAAGATCACATGATGAGCGACCTCAAACAGTCCACAAAAGACCCTAGGTCATGTAGAAGTATTTCAGCCGCCCCGAGAAGTTATGTCAGTTTGCCTAATCAATATTTAGTTTAATGTAATGATTGCCGTCTTTGCTGTAGCCTCCACTACGACACTTCTTCTAAGTCTGCGTTGTGACGTGTGGGTCCGTAGTCAAATCGGTCATCTCGCTTTTGGGGGCCCATCATGTTACATATATATATATATATATATATATATATATATATATATATATATATATATATATATATATATATATATATATATATATATATATATATATATATATATATTTAAATATATATATATACAGTGGAATCTCGATCTATCGTTTTTCAAGGGACCGATTGAGATGAACGATAAATGCAGGAAAACGACAGATGCGGAAACATAACAAAGCAATATGATCGGTGGGACTGGATAAAATGAACGACACATACGGAAAAACGATGGATCCGAAAACGATCGATCGAGATTCCACTATATATATATATATATATATATATATATATATATATATATATATATATATATATATATATATATATATATATATTTAATCATAAAGATCTCTGATTACAGGTCCGCCTTGCCACGCCTCGTGCGAGGCGGGTTGCTGGGGGGAGGGACCCCATAACTGTCAGTTCTTCTCGAAGATCAACTGTTCGCCCCAGTGCCACCAGGGGCGCTGCTTCGGACCCAACCCCAGGGAGTGCTGCCACCTGTTCTGCGCTGGCGGGTGCACCGGCCCTACGCAGGCCGACTGCCTGGTAAGACTTTTCTATATATATATAGAATTATATATAAATATATATATATATATATATATATATATGTATATATATATATGTATATATGTATATATATATATATATACATACATACATCCGTACATGAATCCACTTTGTGAATTGTGCAGGGGTGCCGCAACTTCTACGACAGCGGGATGTGCAAGGAGGAGTGCCCCCCGATGCTGCGCTACAACCCGTCCACCTACTCGCTGGAGGTGAACCCCGAGGGCAAGTACGCGTACGGCGCCACCTGCGTGCGCCACTGCCCGGAACACCTGCTGCGCGACAGCGGGGCGTGCGTCAGACAGTGCCCGCCCGGAAAGAAGGCGGAGCTAAGCGAGTGCGTGCCCTGCGACGGACCCTGCCCAAAGAGTGAGATTTTGTGTTATTTATACTCTTTTAGATATGCAGAAAATGTCTATAAGGTAGCAATTTATGTATTTTATATATATATATAAATATAAATAAATAAATATATATATATATATATATATATATATATATACATATATATATACAGTTGGCTCTCTGTTTAACGACGCTCTACTTAACGGCGATCTGTATTTAAGGACGATATTTCCCAGTCCCGGCACCTCTGACGTTATGGGAAATGCTACTTTTTCACAAATTCTGTTTAAGGGCGATCTCTACTTAAGGACGATTTTTCACGGTCCCTTGAAAGTCGTTAAACAGAGAGCCAACTGTATATATATATATATATATATATATATATATATATACTAGCTGAAGTACCCGGCGTTGCCAGGGATTTTAAGAATGTTTGTTAACCAAAATCAATTTAAAAATAAACACAGTATAAATAACATAGAAAAAGTATATGTGAAATGTTATACACATCTCAGAATTCAGGAATTTCAGCCTTTCATCATCATAGCACTAAAATCTGAAAAGTAAAAATGTCAAATTGTCTAATGTTTGCTAACCAAAATTAATTTAAAACTAAACACGGTATAAATAACATAGAAAAAAACATGTGAAATCTTATACACATGAATAAAATGAAAACCCAATAAGAAACTATATAAAATTATAATAAACTCCCCAGAATTCAGCTAGATTTAGCCTTTTATCATTTGGGCAAAAAAAGAAGCTGAAATTACAGGTTTAGCAGAAATTTCCAATAGAACCATGATATGAGTCTAGCGTTGCCTCTTAAAAAATGAAGTGTTTGATTGAGGGCTGCAAACCATTCAACTCCTATAAACATCCTCTACATATTAAATTCCTTTTCTCTCTATAATAAACTCCTCAGAATTTTGGTAGAGTCAGCCTTTTATTATAGTACCACTAAAACCTGAAACATCCTCTCCAGAAATATAAATTTATTAATTACAATAATTAAACTCACGCAAATGTATGAATTACATAAGTTTTTTAACCAACATTTGAATAATTCGTAAATGAAAAAGCATATGAAAATAAAGATAATAAGAACTTCCGGAATCGAAATTAATTACCCTTAATTTTTAATTAATAAAAAACCAACATAATATGAATGAAAACGATAGTTGTTTTAAAGCATATGAAAATAAAGCTATTATAAAGATAATAATAAAAAAACGTATGAAAATAATGCTCGCGTATGAAGTTAACGTTATGATATAAAGATAGTAATAATAATATAAACCGTGTGCATAAAATATTTAGCTTTTCAAGCGAAATAAATGAATTTTTAGAAAAAAACTACTTTTAATCGAGAAATTAAATACATTGCACAAAATTTTGATTTTACCAACTTTCTACCCTACAATTTACACCCTACTTCTTTAAAGTTGGGTGTTGAAACATCCTCTTTGAAAAATTTACACCCTACTTTGAAAAATTTACACCCTATTCTTTTAAATAGGGTGTAAATATAAAGTTTTCACAGCCAATTGAATGCCAGTTAAAAATGATTGTTGTTTAAAATCATATAAAAATTACGCTATTATAAAGATAATAAAAAAAGCATAGGAAAATAATGCGTGCGCATGAAGTTAGCGTTACGATATAAAGATAGTAATAGTAATAATATATATATATATATATATATATATATATATATATATATATATATATATATATATATATATATATATATATATAAAACAGTTCCGTGACTGACTGACTGATTGACTGACTAACATACTACGTACAGACCAAACCGCGGGAAATAAAAGGGCTGAAATTTTGCATGGCGATTCTTCTTATAGTGTAGGGGTGCACTAAGAAAGATTTTTGAAAAATTCTTCTTAGATTTTTTTAAAAATTAAATTTTTAAGTTGTTTTAGTAACTTTTTTAAGTTTGCAAAAATAATAATAATTTGAGGGTTATAAAATTTATATCACGAAAAAGATCATAAAAATTCCTTTAATATGAAATCTTTTTTGAATCTTTACCTCCATTTTATGATTTTCGGTGAATTTTTAAAGATTGATTTTTAGAATTTAACCTTTTACATGCCGCACTATGATCAAGGAATAAAGTACCATATTTTGCTGCTTAACTTTGGTCGATAACTTCCAGGAAGTTGGTCCAACAGGTGTACTCCACCCATTCCTTTATTATATAATTTTATAATGTAAGGTTAAGGAAAATAGACTTTTTTTAGCTCGGACATATCTTTTTGCTATTCCTAATGGTTCGTGAGTGATAAAATTTGATGTAATAGTTACAAGAGAACTATCGTTTCAATGGCACATATAAACTTCTCCATCGCATCGGTAATCAAACTCTCCACGTTGAAATTTCGACATTTCTTTTGCTGTTTTAAGAGGACATTGTTCCATTATAGAATCTCGTACTATGCCGATTGCCTTAAAGCCTTTGTTAGATGAATCTGTCAGCAGACTGCGATGTAAAAAGTTATCAAAAAATATTATGTGTTTCTCTGGATTGTCAATAAAATCCAAGCAGTAAATTTTCCTTTTTCGAACTTTTTCCACCGTAGATAGGCATAGCATAAGGATAATCATTTGCTGAGCAGATCATCCAAACTTTTGAAACCAAAGCGAATTGGCTTTCCACGTATGAACACCTTAGCCGAACGATGTCCATAACACGGAACCATGGATTCATCGATACTCATATTTTCATGAAAAAATCCAAATTGACGAAAATTTTTCCAACCTCTTTATAAAAGGGAGAAATTTTTCCTAATTTATCGCCTGGTTCCAATTTACTATTATCAACAATGTGGAAATACTTTTTTAACATCCGAAATTTATTACTGGGCATTGTATTGTTAACAATTAGGATATGCAAATCTTCCTGAGTGCTCCAATATGTATTTTCATCAGGTTAAAAATGATTGTTGTTTAAAATCATATGAAAATTACGCTATTATAAAGATAATAAACCGTATTACTGTTGAGTGGTAGCCACTAAACAACAGCAATCCAAGAAACTGCCGAATGTCATTTGCGTCGACGTCCAAAGAGTCTCCTTTTTGTAGGGCATACAGCTTTGTAAGTTCGGCTGAATTTTCTAAGTAATCAGACGGCAGAATCACTGATCACGTGTGATATCACTGCTTTTGTATATCGTTACATGCCAATGTTCCTTTTTTGGAATATTGCATTTTTACGCAGTCTTGAGGAACTATTTCTTGTTATTATTTTAATTTATTTTATTAACTCGTTAAACTTGTCCTTTGCAAGTACGATGGGATATTTTTGGGTGAATTTGAATTTTTAGGAATTTTATAGAATTTTTTTCTTACGTACTGTAAAAATTGTAAAAAAAGCCGATTTTTAGAAATTTTTCTACGCTAAAATATTCATATTTGAAAAAAAAAATTATGTCAAAAAATCAATCATGCCGTCTATAATAAACAGTAATTTTTTTCAAACTGACAGATATCACAGTTTATTTTTAAAAAAATATGAAACATGGTGTTCCAAAAAAGGAACATTGGCATGTGAAAGGTTAATTTTTTAAACGCTGATCACGTGATTTCTTTTTCTGTTACTTTAAATAAATTTATCGTCACATAACAACGAAATAGACAAAAAAAATACTTTTTTTCTTCTAATGCGACAGACGATTGGACATTATCCAAAAAATATTAAAATAATGTAAAAGTTATGTTCCTCAAACTGTACTACATTAACTG
>OU015503.1:128339395-128359978 GCA_907164885.2 Dolomedes plantarius
CGCGCCTCTGCTTCGCGGACACCGTCCGGTACGAGCGCGTCATGAAGTCCGCGCGCCACAGCATCCTGCTGCAGAGCAACGGCAACGACACACGATGCGGTGAGTCGACACGCCTCTTCGCGAGGCACGCACACCCACGCGCACAGGTGCGCAGATTTCTGTAGCATATGTTTCGTTTCAGGGTCAGCTGACCACCGATGCCACCCACAGTGCTCGGAGGACGGGTGCTGGGGCCCGGGCCCCAACGAGTGCCTCTCGTGCAGGGGATACAAACTGGACGACACCTGCGTGGAGAAATGCGACGCCCTAGACGGGTAAGACCCTTCGAATGTCTACACTTTCAGAATGGCAATGCACACATCACATGTGTATATATATATATATATATATATATATATATATATATATATATATATATATATATATATATATATATATATATATATATATATATATATATCTTTCCTCTTTAGGGTGTACGACGCTGGTAACTCGATCTGCGCGTACTGCCACGAGGAGTGCCTGGGCCAGTGCAGCGGACCGGTAAGTAAGCTCTCTCTCCCTCTCGTCCCCGTCCAATCCACTCACTCCCCACTGACACCTGTCGCGTCTCTCTCGTTTCCAGGGCAACGGCAACTGCAGTGCCTGCAGACACGTCCGCGACGGGCCCTACTGCGTGGCCCGCTGCCCCGACGCCAAGTACGACCTCGGGGGCGAGTGCAAGGCTTGCCATGAGAACTGCGTAGGAGGGTGAGTATCTATCATTTCTATCGATATAGACGTACCTCGCCCAATCGTTAGTCCCTCTCATTTCTATCGATAGACGTACCTCGCTCAATCGTTAGTCACGCTCATTTCTATCGATAGACGTACCTCGCCCAATCGTTAGTCCCTCTCATTTCTATCGATAGACGTACCTCGGTCAATCGTTAGTCCCGCCCATTTCTATCGATAGACGTACCTCGCCCAATCGTTAGTCCCTCTCATTTCTATCGATAGACGTACCTCGCCCAATCGTTAGTCCCTCTCATTTCAATCGATAGACGTACCTCGGTCAATCGTTAGTCCCTCTCATTTCTATCGATAGACGTACCTCGGTCAATCGTTAGTCCCGCCCATTTCTATCGATAGACGTACCTCGCCCAATCGTTAGTCCCTCTCATTTCTATCGATAGACGTACCTCGGTCAATCGTTAGTCACGCAGTTAGTTAGTTAGTATATATATATATATGTATGTATATATATATATATACATACATATATATATATATATATATATATATATATATATATATATATATATATATACATACATACATACATACATACATACATATATATATATATATATATATATATATATATATATATATATATATATATATATATATATATATATATATATATATATATGTATATCTCCAAAAGTTTCCACACAGAGACCTCCTTTAACAAAAAATTTTGTGTCCGAGGAGTCCCCGTCCAAACTGACCAGTGTCCCCGTTTTGCAGGTGCCACGGTCCCGAGAACAACATGGGCCCCCGAGGATGCAAGAGCTGCGAGAAGGCGATCGTCAGCGCGTTCGACCCCAACATCGTGGTGAGTACTACGTTTGATAAGTCCGACAGGTGGCGCCACGGTTGCCCATCAGAGAAGCCGGAGGCTCCATCCATATGCCTAGAAGGTTTTCGTGTGCACGAGGGATGGAGGAATTATTAATATAAATAATTATATGTGAACATACATACACACACACACACACATATATATATATATATATATATATATATATATATATATATATATATATATATATATATATATATATATATATATATATATATATATATATATATATACACATATACATACTAGCATTATTGCCCGGCGATGCCCGGGTAGATATATAGATATAAAAATTTTGATGCATTCCATCAAAAAAATACTGGGCTGCAGCCCCCGCTCTTCATGTTTATCTGGCTAGACAAATTGCGCTTAGCGCGTTTCTACTGAAATGATATACAAACAATAAGAAAGAAAGAAACTTTGAGCTTGCGGACCTTCGTCTGATTTTATTGAGAATTAATAATACAGTGTTGCGTGATTCGCACGTTTGGATTGAATAAGTTTACTGCTTAATTATATTTGTTAGATACTGTTTAATTAGATTTAATTAGATTTGTTTGATCCACTGTTTAATTAGAAATAAGTTTTATAATTTACATTTGCCTTTATTATTTATTTTTCCCTTGAAAGCTCAGTTTGTTCCACAACACCCAAGAGACGCACTTTTTCCCACATCACCCAAGAGGTAAAGTGCACGATGCATTATCCCCTTTATTTATTCAAAGTAAGGCGCGATTTCACATGAAGCCTATTTTCCTTACTTCGGTGATTCGGTTTTTTATTGTCGACAGGCCAAAAACCGTATCGGTTTTTAATTTTCCCAAGGCCAAAAACCGTTGAAAAAGCGAATTGTAATTCGATTTTTAATTTTCCTAAGGCCAAAAACCGTAGAAAAAGCAAATTGTAAATCGGTTCAAGCGATGAGAAAAACTGCAAATAACGAAGGACAAAAAGCAGAGCCGGGAAAGTTGAGTTAAAACATACTAATTTGAACTGCATTCTTAAAAAACTCCCATCTCAGTTAGTCTAGTGGTTAAATTTTATCTTTTACCGAATTTTAATATTTCTTTTGTCAATTTCTTTCGTTGTTATGCACGTAACACAAAATTTATTTAAATTATCACAAAAAGAAAAGAAACCACGTGATCAACATTTCATAAATTACATTCTAAAAATTAATCTTTAAAAATTCACCAAAAATCAGAAAAGGGAGGTAGGTAAAGATTCGAAAAAGATTTCGTTTTAAAGGAATTTTTATGATATTTTTCGTGATATAAATTTTATAACCCTCGGATTATCATTTTAAATGGAAACTTAAAAAAATTAGAAAAACAGCTTAAAAATTTAATTTTAAAAAATCGAAGAAGAATTTTTCAAAAATCTTTCTAAGTTTACCCCTCCACTATAAACTCCACTATAGAAGAATCACCATGCAAAATTTCAGCTCTTTATGTCCAACGGTTTGGACTGTGCGTTATCTGTCAGTTAGTCAGTCGGTTAGGCAAGGTCAAAGTTCATTACCATGAATCCCTCCCTCCCCCCCCTTCACCCCTCTTCTTCCGCGCGGGGGAAGAGGGATAGGTTCGTACTTCACTGAACGCCTGTATCCACAGGGGGTACCTCGCACCTCTTACGGGCACAAAAAATTAATTTTAAAAAACTAATTGAGCCCCAAACTTCGTTTTTGCTGATTTAAGTTTCTCGGGTCCTAAACATTAACTGTGCCGAATTTGGTCTCTGTGAGTGAAACAGTCTATGATTCTATAGCGGACAAACAAACAGACAATATATATCAATATATATATATATATATATATATATATATATATATATATATATATATATACTTATTTATGAAATTTCTCTATGGAAATTTCTTAAAGGGGAATTTCTTAGTGAAATTTCTCTATGGCGACCAGTCTCGGCCCCGAACAAAGCAATGTCGCTTAAAGGGGTGGCCGTCTATAAATCTGTATGTTTGTATGTATGTATGTATGTATATATATATATATGTGTGTGTGTGTGTGTAAGTAATAATAACGCACTATGAATATTAATTGTCCCACAACAGACGCGTATCTTAAATTTTCCTGAATAAAGCACACCTCTATTTCAAAAACGAAATCGGAAATCGAAATAACCTAATATTCTCTTCAATGCACGCGCGGCCAAAGTTATTTTTAGACTTCCGCGATCTCGATCCCCCTTCGAAGAATCATACGACTTTCGACTCGTATACCACGTGATCGGGGTCAGCCAGTTAAAAGAAATCTAAGCTTGGCGGCAAAGTTACTCAGTATAAAAGGTGAGACATGGGGATTTTCGTGCGCTCTGCTTCAATACTTCCTTGCTCTGGTGTCCGCGTACTGCTCCCAACTATATTAGGATGTAATCGTGTTCGATACTCAAGCCCCGGCGGATTCCGGTGGCCAGTTTGTTGCGTCCTTGTCGCGAGTGTCAGTTTGTGCGAATTCCTATTGTTGTGTACATCTCCTCGATGTCGTAGTCTTGAAGTTTAATTCCATGGCATACAATAATTCAACTGTTCAACGTGTTCCTGTTTCTTCCTCAAGAGTATTTGTGCGAACCCATCTCCTGTACCGGTCTATTACAAGTATTACAACTTTGGCTTCGTCTACACTACGTTAAAGTCCCCATTTTATTACTTACAAACACACACACACACACACACACACACACACACACACACACACATATATATATATATATATATATATATATATATATATATATATATATATATATATATATATACATACATATATATATATATACATATATATATATATATACATATATATACATATATATATATACACATATATATATACATATATATACATATATATACACATATATATATATATATACATACATATATATATACACATATATATATATATATATATATATATATATATATATATATATATATATATATATATATATTTATCTATATATATATTTATATATCTATACTTATATATAAAGAGAGGGTGATTTTGTACGTGGAGGGTAATCTCCAGAACCACTGCACCTATTTGAAAAATTCTTTCACTGTTTGAAAGGTACATTATTCCAGATGGACATAGGCTATAAATTATGTATATCTGATGAGTAGAAATAAAGTTAGGGGCTTAATCCTAACAATCTCCATTGTTACCGCTACTGTCCTCTACCGCTCTTTGTGGCGAAGTCTTCAACGATCCTTAGCGTGGTGCTATCGCGGTGGGCTTCTGTTCTGACGTTAGCGGTTCGAAACTAGCCGTTCTGCGGCACGCTTTCTTTCTTTTAAAATAATAACTTTAATTATTAACTAACGTAATATTATTTTAAAAAAAATTGAATATTATTTTTAAAAATCATTCATTACTTAAAATCCTTTTTTATTTTTGTATTTTTATTTCATCTCTTAACCTCTTTCTTTTAAAAAATTAACTTTAATTAATAACTAACGTAATCTTAATTTGAATATTATTTTAGGTGCTTAAAATAATTAAAAAAACATTCTTTACTTAAAATCTTTTTAATTTTTGTATTTTTATTTCATATCTCATTCTAATTTTGGGATACCAATGTGTATCTATACTTCTATAATAATATATAAAGAGAGAGACCAGATTTTGTATGTGGAGGGTAATGTACAACTTTTGTACATTACAATGTACCTTACAACTTTTCCTTTGTCAACCGCAGTCAAGTAACCATAGCAACACCCTTTAGCTTACGGGGTCCGTTTTTCGAAATCGCTCTTTAGAACGGGAAAATGTTATCTACTTCCTATCCCCATTTTACGTGGGCGGCATTCTGCGTGGGGGAGGGGGGTCAGGGGAAAGAGTGGTTAATTGCTTTCTTATTGCTTTCTTACTATTGAAGAAGAATTTCAATAGTAGTTCATCGGCACTCCGTGCCTCTTTCATCTCTCAAAAGGCTGAAAATAGATGAACCGCGGGTGAACCGCCCTTCTGACGTCTCTCGCCTGAAAAGAAATAGCCTCTAGCTAGAACGACAAAAGATTATTATTCAGTCCTTTTCGGCAAGATTCACCCTCCGTTCCCAGAATGTCACACAATTGTTCTTTGGGGGCAAAGCCGTTAGGAAAGTCACAACGAAGTGGAATTCGAGACTATATTTCTGCCGACATCACACCGTACTTTTCGAGAGTATGTGCTTCGGATATATGCTATCCCACCCCGTAAGGAAAAGGTTTTGATATTTTAAAGATTCAAGTAGAGGAGGTATTGATAAATACAAAAAGGATTTTTGAAACTGGCAACGTTAAAGGGTTTATTGAAGAAAACTACATTTGGAACTATGCTTTTTATTGGACATTTAAGGTAAAAAAAAGATTTATAATTTATTGGCTATCAACTGGAAATTTGTTGGTATAATATTTTGTTCAACCCGGACAAAGTCGGGACGGGCCGCTCGTTTTCGGATCCATCGTTTTTCCGTATGTGTCGTTCATTTTAACCAGTCCCAAAAATCATATTGCGTTGTTATGTTTCCGCATCTATCGTTTTCCCGCATTTATCGTTCATTTCTATCGGTCCCTTGGAAAACGATAGATCGAGATTCCACTATATATATATACTAGCTGAAAACCCGCGCTTCGCTACGGAGTACATTCAAATTAAATACAACGGTCAACGTATGCAATTTATGCCAAAAAATAAATATATATATTTATAATAAATGCGATGATCAATGTATACAATTGATGTAAAATATATATCTATCTATATATATATATTTATAAAAAATTCGTAAGGGATATGCATTTTTTTTGGATAATATCCAATCTTCTGCTGCATTAGAAAGAGAAAAAAATATTTTTTTTGTCTATTTAGTTGTTACGCACGTGACGATAAATTTATTGAAAGTACCAGAAAAAGAAATCACGTGATCAGCATTTAATAAATTAAATTCTAAAAATTAATCTTTAAAAATTCACGAAAAATCAGGAAATGGAGATAAAAATTCGAAAAACATTTCATTTTGAAGGATTTTTTATGATCTTTCTCGTGATATAAATTTTATAACCCTCAATGTATTATTTTAAATGCAAACGTAAAAAAAGTTTAAAAAACAGCTTAAAAATTTAATTTAAAAATATCTAAGAAGAATTTTTGAAAAATCTTTCTTAATGCACCCCTACACTATTAGAAGAATCGCCATACAAAATTTCAGCCCTTTAGGTCCAGCGGTTTGGTCTGTGCGTTGTATGTCAGTCAGTCAGTCAGTCAGTCAGTCAGTGAATGAATGAGTCAGTTACGGAACTGTTTTATCTATACTTCTATATAAAGAGAGAGAGCGATTTTGTACGTGGAGGGTAATCTTCAGAACCACTGTACCTATTTGAAAAATTCTTTCACTGTTTGAAAGGTACAGTATTCCAGATGGACATAGGCTATATATTATGTATATCTGATCAGTAGAAATAAAGTTAGGGGCTTAATCCTAACAATCTCCATTGTTACCGCTACTGTCCTCTACCGCTTTTTGTGCCGAAGTCTTCAACTATCCTTAGCGTGGTGCTATCTATACTTATATATAAAGAGAGAGCGATTTTGTACTTGGAGGGTAATCTTCAGAACCACTGTACCTATTTGAAAAATTCTTTCACTGTTTGAAAGGTACAGTATTCCAGATGGACATAGGCTATATATTATTTATATCTGATCAGTAGAAATAAAGTTAGGGGCTTAATCCTAACAATCTCCATTGTTTCCGCTACTGTCTTCTACCGCTTTTTGTTCCGAAGATTTCAACGATCCTTATCGTGGTGCTATCGCGGTGGGCTTCTGTTCTGACGCTAGCGGTTCGAACCTAGCCGTTCTCCGGCATGCCTTTTTCTTTAAAACATTTATTTTAATTATTAACTAACATAAAATTAATTTAAGGTATTATTTAGGTTATTATTAAGGTAAAAAAGATTTACAATTTATTGGCTATCAACTGGAAATTTATTGGTATAATATTTTGTTCAACCCGGACAAAGTCGGGACGGGCCGCTAGTATATATATATAGATATAGATTAAACGTTTGTCACTTGGAGAAACGTTTAATTGACAAAACGTTTACAATATGGACGTTTACAATATAAACGTTTACAATTGACAAACGTTTATAGATACATATTGGTATCTCAAAATTAGAGTAAGAGATGAAATAAAAATACAAAAATAAAAAAAGGATTTTAAGTAAAGAATGTTTTTTTAATTATTTTAAGCACCTAAAATAATATTCAAATTAATATTACGTTACTTAATAATTGTGTGCACGTCCGCCATCTTGGATTTTTTTGCGTCAACTTGGCGATTTTACCGTGTTTTGAGGAGTGGAAAAATTCTCGCCAATGTGTTTTAAGCGGTGTTTTCAAAACGCAGGACTTTTTTTAGCTTTTTTAATAAAAACCACCTGTTTAAATTATGAAACTTAGAAAAGTTTTTGAAAAATCATTTAAACGTTGGACTTAGATTTATTTTTGAGTTTTTGATAAAAACCACTTTTTTCTGAAAAAATCATTCTCAAATATTGGAAATTTTGGGTTTTTCTTTTAGCTTTTTTAATAAAAACGACCTTTTTAAATTGTGAAACTTAGAAATATTTTTGAAAAATCATTTAATCGTTGGACTGAGATTTTTTTGTCATTTTTAATTAAAAACTACCTTTTCAAATTATGATCCATATGAAAAATTTGGTCAAGTGAATTTTACTTACAGATAAAATTTCAATGCCATCTATTCAGTTTGCCCTAACTCTTTGACTAATAGCAATGAATCACCAAAATATTATGCAAATATATTGTTAATTAGAAAAAAAATACAGCATTTTCGTACCACCTAAATAACTTGCAATTTAAAAATTATCTAAAATTCAGCTTTGAAAAATGTAAAATAATTATGAACCCATAAATTTATGGTGAGTAACCAGATCCTCTTTTTTTTTTTTTTTTTTTTTTTGGTTAGGGCATTGTGGTAATGAAATTTTACTTCAGATTTGACCTTAACCAAATATTTGGTGCATACAATAAAATCGGGACAAGGATTATTTGACCATTTATCCTGCTGTGTTGGAAATAAGAAAAAAAAAACCTTTTCCTAAACCAATAACTTAACCTTAACTAAATTTTTAACTTAGGTTCCTGGGGAGAGAGAAGTTGAACTTCAGTTATTTAAATTTATTTGTAATCCACTACAACTTGGAATTATAAAATATTTTAAAATATATTGTATTTAAAATGTATACTGTATTTTACATTTTACGAAAAAATGATGGCAGATAATTTTTACTTCAAATAAATGAAATGGTGTATCATTATAGTATACTAATTGACAATCGATAAACAAAATTAAAAGCAACTTAAATTTAATAAGTTAACGAAAAACTGATAATCGATTCAAAAATTTTCAACAAAAAGACTCTTAGTTTTAAAAATAATTTACTCTTTTGAGTATAGTCAATTTGACTCAGATTTCCAGGTCAAGGCCAAGATCTGACCTAAAATTATTATACTGTAATTAAAAGATCACATCAGAAATAACTGTTTGATCTTAAAATTAGAGAATTTGACATTGGGTTATTTTTACCAGAACGCAATAATTATCGCCATGCGAAATGCGCCAAACCCTGGCGGAAAAATCCAAGATGGCGGCCGTGCACACAAATCTAGAGTATCCCCCCTAACTTTATTTCTACTGATCAGATATACATAATATATAGCCTATGTCCATCTGGAATAATGTACCTTTCAAACAGTGAAAGAATTTTTCAAATAGGTGCAGTGGTTCCGGAGATTACCCTCCACGTACAAAATCTGCTCTCTCTTTATATATTAGTATATATATATATATATGTAATGAAATAAGATCAGATTACAGAACTATTAGAAAAAGAAATTTATTTCCGAGTGGCTGAACAGACATCTGATCTAATGGAAAGCCAACACCCGAGTGATTCCCGGGGTTTGAGTATAGAGGTATCTGCGGTTGAAGAATTTGCTGACCAAAGATGTTTTTTGCAAGCTGCATCAGTTGTGCAGGACGATTGCCTTATTTGGGCATAGACAGTGTGGCTTGCCCAGGGATTGCTGACGCTATGAAAAATATTCCTGGGTTCTTGAAAACAGAATTTGGTAATGCGATCTTAAGCATGGGAAGGGAAGAAAATTTACAGGGGATCAACTTAAATTTTATATCTTTCATATCCCCCCATTTTAAAAACGTTGTCTACCCGGGTGGAGGCTCTCATACATAACATACAAAAATAAAATACAAAATTTTACAATTATACAGAATATAACAGAAGATTACAAAAATATCTGGCAAACTCCACGATGGTTCCTCCAGATAGCAGGTCCATGCGGTTTCCCTACTATCCTTCATCTTATTTGCTTCGTATGCACTTAACCATAATTACAGTATAAGTTCAAAATATAAGACCTGTATTCGAAATATAAGACGATAACATAAATTCTATGACTACATGACATATTATCTTGATATATTTGATATGAATAAAACACAATATAAACATTTACACTACCTGGAAACTATCTCTTAACATTGTCCACATATTGTATTATTAGTTCTCACCTTATATTCTATTAATACTGACATTGTTTATATCACAATCAAAATTTACTCTATTATTTTTTTAACTTCCTTGGGTACTCTTATATTCATTACAATTCTCTATTCATGCGAAATTACAATATTATAAATTTTTACATTAATTTCATATCAATATCTCTTCTTTTTCTTCAAAGTACTGTTACATTAATAAAACAACTTCATTACATCAAAATTCGTTTCAATAGCAATACACATTTAATACCTTTAACATACCTTACTTCTTATACACAAATCACATCTCTCTCAAACAACCGTGTATCCTCACGTTTGCTGAGGAATGCTTACTATGAAGTTGGAAAGGAGGTTAAAACAAATTCCTCCCGCCACTTCAAAAGAAAATTTTTGTGGATGAACAAATGTAGATAAATGGATTCAGTTTCTCAACCGTAGTTGCTCTCAAAGGAAAACCCCAAGATCCAAAAATAAAAATTTTGCTGAATGAAAAAAAAAAGTTTCGAGTTGTGTGGCCATCACAACCCGACAATTTTATTAAAAAAATTAGAAACATAAAAACAAAACAAGAACAACTCAACTGAGGAAAAGAATGCATCATGACATTAAATTAAATATTATAAAATTCAAAATTCACCTTAATAATTATAAAATTGATTTGTTATATTATTCTGAAAGTGTTACTTCAATTACAGCATAGAATTTAGATACCTGTCAAGTTTTTTAACAATATATAAGATCATAAATTAAACAACTCAAAATAACTTGTTATAACTTCTTAATTAAGTAAATGGGCATCAGCTTCATATTAGGTAATATTCAAAAACATTGTGTACTTTAACATCGTCACTAGTTTCACTTCAAAATAATCAAATTCTAAAAGCATTGGTACCTATCATGACATAAGTGACAAACCTGGAGGTGAAATGGGCTATCCTCTGTGATGTCTAACGTGAAAGATTGTCAGTGATCACGAGGGTGCCTTGGTGCAAAGACAGCAAGAGGCTCATCCCTCTGGGGGAGGAACTACCCCTTGTGCTAGCAAAAGGGTTCTCCGGTGTCAACAAAAATAATATAACTCAGATCATCAACACACTTGACAAAATTAGGGGTAACCTGTGACATGTCATATTAGCCCTAACATTGACAAAATATTTCTTTAAATTAAGCACATCAACATTCCTTTTAATAAATATTCTTTTAAAATAATTCAGATGGTAATTTGTAGAAGGCAAACTAGCATCAAAAGTTCTCTAAACAAATATAATTAACTACGAAATTTAGGTAGGTATCTAAATCCATCAAAGTTAGGTTATTTTCATCATGTGTCAACAATCTTCATTACAATATCAGTTATTAACATATCAAAAATATAAAAAACACCTATAATACTCAAATGTAATGTAGAACTCCACATCTGTTCCAGAAATTTTTCTCAAAAATATACTACAACTATACAACTGCTTATGAGATCCACATTAATAAATACACACAGAAGTAGCTCAAAAAGAGAGTTTAAACAAGAAAGCTTTTTTTTTTTTTTTTTTTTTTTTTTAACAACACACAAAGTTTAACCACATAAGTGGAGTCAAAGGGGTGTTAGGCACCCAACAAAACAAAAAGGAAACGGATCTCTAACATTCACATTATTATCACCATTATTATTATCACTATTATTATTTTCTTTTAAATCAAAAACACATCATAAAATACAAGAGAAAAGTATTTGTTTTTAAATGTATGGAATCAAAATTTATCACCCTTCAAATTTCTTTACAATCTTCCAAACAACTTCCTTTCCTTCTCATTATTATTCATGTACTTTTCATAATCATTCAATAATCAACTAAAATCTCTAACCAATATGTGAATTGAAAGAAACATGTAAAACTGCTCATGCTTGTTCAAAACTTATAAATCCTTCTCTTAATTGATAAAATATGTAATATTCCTCACACTTTATTCAATATATCAAACATATCTCTCTTTATACCTTTTTTATTTATTTATTTATTCTCTATTCTTTCTATTTTGAGAAATTTCCCGGAGTGGGCGAACATTTATTAGCAGACGGGTGTGAAAAATCATCCGTGGCTTATTATGGTACCCTAGCAGCTATTAGAAGGACGCTCCGTTTATATGACAAACTACGCCTTGAATTTCTACTTTTACACCAGAAAATCTCCTATAGTACTTATATTCCTGACTAACCTTCAACATAATATAATCACGAGAATTCAAAACCATACTTTAATACTTCAATATAATAAAACAAATTCTTAACTCTTATAATTTCTAAAATATTTCATAAAGATGAGAAAATATTCATGTGGATAATTTAAAACTCAAATGCAAAAAACATTGATTAAAACATGGAAGAGAAACTAAGAAAGAACATACATCATACAAAATGAAAGAAAGCAAATTTAACTTTTACGCGACTTATTTTTACAGAGGCTCTGAGAAATTATATTTATTATCACTCATTATTGAGGCGAGAAAGGAAAAAGGAAAACATTATAAAATTGAAAAACAAGTACAATTCCGTAAACACCCGATTCGTCTGAGCGGCGGATGGCTAAGCGATATTTATTGCTGTGGAACATAACCTTCAACTATGTGTATACAATAATGCGCACGCTGGCTCTCGACCCATGTTTATAATAGGAATGACCTACTTTACTCCGTATTTTACTAGATTTAAAACTGCGTGTGAGAAACAGATACTTAAAAGAACGATCTGCAAAGAACGATCTTGGCTAGTTTAAAAAGAATAAAAATAATGTTAAATTTCTGAACAAAAGTATGATTAAATTTACGTTTGCAATTGATTTAGCTAACCCTTTTTAGTATCAACATATTTCAAAACATTAATTATAATTTCGCATACATAACTTACACACTTTTATAAAAATTCAACATTATAACTTTTATTTACTTAAGGATAATCAATTAATCATAAAAACAGATATGTGAAAAGTTATGCAATTTTATAGACAATTCGTCTTACCTTTAAGAGTCCCAATTTAAATATTTATTTTAATAATATTTTTCTTCGGCATAACATTTAATTTTATGGAAATATGCCACCAATGGTTACATAACTTCAAATCCAAACTTTCGTAGGGGAAGGAGTGGGAAAAAGTCTGATCCGGAACAAGTTGTTGACGCAGGAGCACACATTTTCTTCTGGTTGCAGCACAACATAATTTAGTAGCAGCATTTCACGAATGGAGTAATTCAAAACAAAGTGAGGCGTTGTGGGCAGGTGAAGAAAGCGGAACAATTTTATGCTGTAATAAGTGACACATAGAAAAAGGAGAGCCGCGTACACAGAGACTTGAGCACTCATATTGAAAAAAGGATGATCCTTTGAGGTGAAAAGTAGACTCGCATAAATTTCTTGTACGTAATATTACCATTTGAAGATTCTAAAGAAGCTTTTGAAATTCTTGTATGGAATTAAACACTTGAAGCACATGGCGTTGCATGACGTGCACATGAAGCACATGACGTTCATTGGAGCACATGACGTTGCACAAATATCCTTTCATTTTTTTAGGATAGACACTTAAAATTTTCTTTTATGGAAGATATAATACGTTGCATACGTAAAATTTTCTTCGTAACACAATTATAATTAATCATTCGAAAATCGTAGGGCACCCCGGACAAGAATAACATCCTGCCGGCTATAAATTCTGTAATGAAATAAGATCAGATTACAGAACTATTAGAAAAAGAAATTTATTTCCGAGTGGCTGAACAGACATCTGATCTAATGGAAAGCCAACACCCGAGTGATTCCCGGGGTTTGAGTATAGAGGTATCTGCGGTTGAAGAATTTGCTGACCAAAGATGTTTTTTGCAAGCTGCATCAGTTGTGCAGGACGATTGCCTTATTTGGGCATAGACAGTGTGGCTTGCCCAGGGATTGCTGACGCTATGAAAAATATTCCTGGGTTCTTGAAAACAGAATTTGGTAATGCGATCTTAAGCATGGGAAGGGAAGAAAATTTACAGGGGATCAACTTAAATTTTATATCTTTCATATATATATATATATATATATATATATATATATATATGTCCTCTCTACAGGAGCAGTGCCTAAAGGAGGAGGAGTCCTGCCCTCCCGGATTCTACGTCGAGTTCATCGGCCTTAAGGAGGAGGGGGCACTCGCGTCGCTCACCGGAAAATCGGTAATATATATCCTCAGTGACACTGTGTCCATATATATACATACACACACACATTTGTGTTTACATATTCCCACACTTCTGTCTCTATCCCACAGGTGTGCCGGCGCTGTCACCACCAGTGCCAGAACTGCACGGCGTTCGGCGTGCACAGCTCGGTATGCGCATGCGCGCACTACGTGTCGGGCGAGCTGTGCGAGGAGCACTGCCCCAGGGACCACTACCCGGATGAAGTGAACCGCGCATGCGTGAAGTGCGCGGAGGAGTGCAGGGGCTGCAGGGGCCCGTTGCCGTCGCAGTGCCTGGCGTGCAGGAACTTCAGGGTGTACAAGGAGGACGGAATTGAGGTATGTATAGTTGGCAGTATGTGCATGGGGTGTGCCGATAGTTACTCATAAAGACGAACAATATATATACAGTGATTTCCGATTTTAAGAATCACGTTTGTTATCACTGTTTTTGATTCTTATAAGCGGTTGATTCTTATAACCGAAATTTAGGTTTTTGGACAGGCACACACACACACCTATATACACATATATTAGATAATTTACCATAAAATACTCTTTAATTTACGTTAATTATCTTTTATTAAAATTATTTTTTATAATTTTAAAAATACAACTTAATTTCTAGACCTATAGGTAGATACACATGATTATAATAAGAGAAGAAAAAAAATCCAATATTTGTTACAACATACCTGCTTAACAGTTTTAACATTTCAACTACAGGAAGGGAACAAGAAAAAGTTTTCTACGGTAGTTTGACGCAATGAAGTTTTCGGGAGGTTGTTTATACCTCTCTCAATACTAATAGTCTCAGACGAAGATTCACCCTCTAGCTTACGTTTCACGGTTTGATAACGTGCTGAATCTAATAATGTCACGTTTGCCTAAGTGATAGTGGACACTTCGACGAAGATTTAAGTGTTTTAGGGTCCAGGAAGCCGCAACCAGGATGTGGGAGGGGGAAAAAAGAGTCCCTTTTTTTGTTTGTCAGTGGAGAAAAGTGAAACCGGACCCGGATGGGTAAAGATGCCGCTGGGTCAAGCTAATAAGACAGTGTTGTGCTAAAGCGTTTAAGGGGAAACTATTATGTTATGTCTAACAAAGAAAGGGATGAATTTTACGACTATATTCCATCCCATCTTATCATTCTTTAAAAAACGAAAAGAAGAAAGAACTTCGTGCCTTTTGAGGGTTTAAGTGGCTTTTTTTGAAAAATGAAAGGAAAGTGAAGAGTGTAAGCTGATTCTTAAAACCGGTGGATTGATTCTTTAAAGCGAAAATTTTAACATGGAAATAATACATTTGTTTTTGTTTTTGCGATATTGATTCTTATAAACGGTTGATTCTTATAACCACTGATCACTGTAAGCGGTGGTTACTGTATATATATATATATATATATATATATATATATATATATATATATATATATATATATATATAATATAATATATATATATATATATATATACAGTAGGCGCTCGTTAATTCGAACTCGGTTAATTCGAACTTTCGGTTAATTCGAACTTTCGGTTAATTCGAACTAAACCAAAGGCCCCCAAAAACTTGTATTGGAGTTAATGTTAAAAATATCTCATTAATTCGAACTAAATTTTTATCACTTCGGTTAATTCGAACTAAAAATTTGACAAAAATTTTTTTTTTCCTCAATTAACGGAGAAAATACATGCTGTATTTATTATTTTGTGTGTCAAAATCACCTGTATTTTTTTTCTATGTAAAGAGGCACATGCCCGCATTCCTAGACTATTGCATTTCCACTAAACGTTAGTGGCTATTGTTCTTATCAGTGCTTAACGTACAAAGCGATTTTCCATTATTTGTATCGATTTTCTTAGAATTTCAGAAAAACCAGTCTTTACTACAGATTCTAGGAAGCTGCGTCAGTTATGCCTGCAGTGCTGACAAGTTAATGTGATCTAGTTTTTCTTCCTCAGTGTGTAATGTGAAAGTGTAAAAATTCAGGATGCCTAAACGTTGAAAGTACAAAACCCTAATTTTGGAGACAAAGGTAGAAATTTTAAAGAGAGTAGAGAATGGCGAATGTAAAACAAAGTTAGCAGCTGACTATGGAATTAAAACAAAATATCTTGCCAACTTATTTGAAAGACAAGGAATTAATTTTAGATTCATGGGAAAAATCAAAATTTGCTAGAGGAAGGAAACGCATGAGAAATGCATCCCAAGAATATCTAGAAAAAGCTCTACTGCTATGGTTCCAGGATGTTAGATCTCGAAATTTTCCGATAAATGGACCCCTAGTGCTAACGAAGGCTGATGAATTGGCAAGTCGAATGGGTATTGAAGATTTTAAATGCAGTGATGGATGGCTTTCTCGATTTAAGTCAAGGCACAATATTTCTTATCAAACTGTATGTGGCCAAAGCTCTGGTGTAAACGAAGACGTATGCACTAATTTCGGTAGGAAACTGCCAGGGCTTTTCTCTACTTACTTGCCGAAAGATATTTTTAATGCGGCCATAATGGACAAGCCATAATGGACTCTATTAAAACTCTGAAAGCATTTATTCAGATGGAACCTTCCTCTGAAAATGAATTGAAATGTTTACTTCAAATCGAGAAGTTGGCTGAACAATGTAGGCATCATAAACAAAACCAAACATCCACTTTACAGTTTTTCCCCAAAGTGTAATTCGTATTTTTAATTAAAGTTTACTTTCTACTGCATATCTTCTGCTTCATTTTATGATTAAGGAAAGTCTGTATTGCTTTTTAATATGTTAATTTTAGATAACATAGTATAATATATTTTCTGGGGTTATACATACTAGGCGATTTTTGTTCTTCAGAGATACACGTTTAAAGTTATATATTTTCTCTTAACATCGGATAATTCGAACTTCGGATAATTCGAACTTTTTTCCGAGAACCTTTGAGTTCGAATTAACGAGCGTCCACTGTATATATATATATATAATATAATATATATATATATATATATAATATAATATATATATACACATATATATATACATATATATATATATATATATATATATATATATATATATATATATATATATATATATATATATATATATATATATATATATATAAGAAAAAGTCTTCCCACGTGCTTGAAAATATTTTGTTCCAGTTCAACTGCACGGCCTCGTGTCCCCCCGAGAAGCCCTACAAGATCTTCGTGGACAACATCGACGACCCCTACTGCTCGGACGAGGACGCCAACTCGGTCGCCCTGCACGGGAGGTACGTACCACACCCCATCCATTCAAATCACTCCACCTGCATTCATTTATTAAAGAAACGCTACTCGGCTCTCTGTGTGCGTGAAAGAGATTAAGAGGATTTGCACATCTTATCGAATTGCACGAAAACCACTGCTTCGAGACAACACATGCAAATCTTGTACGTCATATACGTAAGCGTACACGTGTGTGTAGACGGAGCCAGTAGAGAAACAGGCTTTATAAGTTAAGACGCATTCCGTTCGCTAGCACACCTCGGCGAATTTCTTGGTGTTCATTTCAAATTGTAACCGTAAAAATGAGTAACCACTAACGTTTAGATGGTGGAATGAGGTGGCGAATTGTGGGGAGGCTAGAAGCAGGCCAATCTCAGGTCCAAATTTGTAGAGAGTTCAATTTGACGCCCAGCGTCGTGTCTAACTTGTATGCAGTCACAGGAACCAGTGTATCAAGGGTGACTGTTTCCAAAAGACTTCGTGAGAGAGGGTTGTTTGCAGGAAGACCTGCTCTTTGCTCACTTCTACGAACAGGAGAATCCGTTTATCGTGGTGCAGAGAGCATAGAGATTGGAGTATGGATCAATGGGTGACCGTTCTCTTCACTGATGAGTCCCGGTTCAGCCAAAACACCGATTCTCGCCGTACGTTCATATGGAGAGAACCAGGGACCCGCTACCTACCCTCCAATGTCCGCGAAATCGACCATTATGGCGGAGGAGGTTTAATGGCATCCTGTTGGATGGCCGCACACCTCTCCATGTCTTTGAAAGAGGCACTGTGACTGGTGTGAGGTATAGGGATGAGGTCTTGGAGCCCTATGTTCGCCTTTTCAGGGGTGCAGTTGGCCCCGAGTTCATTTTAACGCCAGGCCACATAGAGCTCTTCTGGTCGACGAATTTCTAGAGAGTGAGGATATTCGCCGGATGGATTGGCCAGCCAGATCTCCAGACCTTAACCCTATAGAGCATGTCTGAGACGCTCTGGGGAGGGCAATTACAACTCGCAACCCCCCTCCGAGGACCATCCAGGGAATGGAAACAGCGTTGTTGAACGAGTGGGACCAACTGCCACAGGAAATGATAAACTGCCTTATTTCAAGTATGAAATCTGGCTGCGAGATCTGTATATCTGTAAGAGGGGACCATAACCCCTATTGACCCATCTGTTAACCCATTTTTTTGTTTATTCTGCAACCGCTGTTTCACACTTTCCGACTCCAACGAGTGTCACGCACGATCATGCGTGTGTATTACAATTATTGAATGGTTATTTGTTTTGTATTGTATCAATGTATGTACATATCAAATTTCATTATACTCGGTACAGTAGTTCTAGAGATAATCGACCAAGTCTACAAATTCTCTTAATTTCTTACACCAGTGTATATATCATACACATATATATATATATATATATGTGTGTGTGTAGTATCCCCGTTACATCACGTCCTTAAATTGTAACCTGAAAGGGAAAACTAGCTCATATTTACATGGCTGGAGCTAGACTCAGCCTGAAGGGAATGAAAATTAGATTTGAATGCAATCGGGCCAAACTTCGTAGTACATCGTTTATTAGAGCGAAATTCATTCTAGAAGAACAGCTCGGAATATCACCTTTCAACTGTAATCGAGCGAGGAACACGTAACTATTATTTGTAGGGTCAGCAGATTTAAGGGTTCCCGATGCTAACCCACTCCTGAATTTCATACACGTGTAGAAATGCAAAGGCATGCGATTCACGGCAAGTTCTGTGGCCGAGCGATTAATTAATATGACTGCGGATTGGATCTAGGAAAGGGAGTTTAAATGCTAGAATGGAGGGCATAATATTTAAGATATTACACACACACACACATAAATAAATATATATATATATATATATATATATATATATATATATATATATATATATATAGGCTAGATATGATAGATCTTTGACGGCGCCTTGTCCTTTCCGGCTTTTAAGAGTAATGTTCTAAAAAAATAGACATTTCATCAAAATATTTCACCTCTCCCAAATGAATCAGACGAATGTAGGAATAGGTAACCGCAGTGTTTCGTGGTACTTGGTTTGGGCGTCGCCGTGTTTACATTAATTGTCGCTAGGTGGCGCTATATTCTGATCGGGAAATGCCAGTAGAGATGCTACCCTCGTGTTATGCAAAGGCGAAATTAAATTTGTTAGCGCGACGCTCAGTATTCCGCGAGATGGCGCCACTGCATGTGTCTTTCTCTCTCCCCCCGGCAGCGACGAGGACCACGTGCCCGCGATCATCGGCGGCGTGCTGGGGTGCTTCGTGGTGCTGGGGCTGTTCCTGGCCGTGTTCGGCTGGCAGTGGCTGCAGCGCGCCCGCACCAAGGAGAACACGGTCAAGATGACGATGCGCATGGCCGGGCTGGAGGACAACGAGCCCCTGCGCCCCACCGACGCCAAGCCAAACCTCGCCAAGCTCAGGATCGTCAAGGAGGCGGAGCTCAGGAAGGGAGGCATCCTGGGATACGGCGCCTTCGGGACCGTCTACAAGGTGAGCAGCGAAATGATCGATATTTAGGATATCGAGTAACTCGGTTCAGCAAAACGATCGATATTTAGAATATCGAATAACTCGGCTTGCAAAATGATCGATATTGAGTACATCGAATAGCTCGGTTCAGCAAAATGATCGATATTTTAGGATATCGAATAACTCGGTTCAGCAAAATGATCGATATTGAGTATATCGAATAGCTCGGTTCAGCAAAATGATCGATATTTTAGGATATCGAATAACTCGGTTCAGCAAAATGATCGATATTGAGTATATCGAATAGCTCGGTTCAGCAAAATGATCGATATTTTAGGATATCGAATAACTCGGTTCAGCAAAAATGATTAATATTGAGTA
>OU015503.1:128360478-128425478 GCA_907164885.2 Dolomedes plantarius
GTTATTTCGGTTCCCCCACACACCGGGCATGAGGGGGGAGGGTAGTTCCCGAACTTATTGACTATACGAGTATATATGTATATATATATTATCAGTGGCGCCGGAAGAGTCAAATATAGAGGGGGGCAAAGTAAAATAGATTAAAACTTTTACACCTTTATTATTAAAAATACATATATACGGTTATAAAAAATAAACTTTTATGTTATTTTATGTTATATTATGCCCTATCACACGTCAACGTGTACGCGTTTCAAATGCATCGGATTCAAGATTCCCTTTCGTGATGAAAAAACATCGTGTAGGGTTGCTTTTGAATCGCAAAAGCAAACGTCTGGAATTGACGTTTAAACGCGCTTGCGTACCTGAAATTGGCGAATAATCGCTCCTGCGTATATGGAATGACGTTTATCGCGCTTGCGTTAACGAGTGTGAGGTTGCAATTTAGTATTCAGTTTTGTTAGGCTTTATGATTTTAAATGAAAATTCTAATATTTTACGAGCGCTAGCTAGGTAGAAAAAGAAAAATTCAATTTTCCAGGGGGGGGGGCAAGTGCCCTCCCTTGCCCCCCCCCTTCCGGCGCCACTGTATATTATATATATTATATATATATGTATATACATATATATATATATATATATATATATATAAATATAAATACATATATGTATGTATATATATATACATATATATATATTATATATGTGTGTGTGTATATATATATTGATTGTATTCCTGTGTGTATTCCAGGTTCGCCCTACTCCACCTACCCGCCCTTCGCGCAGGCGATCGACAACTTGGAGTACCACCTGGTGAAGCCCGCCCTGCGGAAGGCGGTGAGCAGCGAGGAGGACGCAGACGACCACGAGTACTACAACGACTTCCAGAGGGAGCTGCAGCCGCTCAACCACAGGACCGAGACCACCGTATGACCATCTTCGCCACCATCGTCTCCCCCTCGCTCAACGATCACCGGAACAGTGTACATAATGTTTTCGTCCCCCCCCCAAAAATGTACAAAAAAAGAATCGCAACATTCCATTTCTATTTCTCGCTCCCCTTTTCCGATGTACAAAGTGCGGGACAGTGTTCGAAGCTCAAAAAACGTGTCCCATTGTTGTAACATAACCAGTTTCATTTGTACATAGAAGACCATCTCTTTTTTTTATATGAAAGAATTCTATATTTTTATACGAATGTACTTCCTCAGGCTGTTATTTATGAATAAACTTAGAATGTACAGTTAGTTATGTTTCTCTACGGGACACCATTTCCCAACTGCACAGTTCGAAAGACACTGAATGAAGTATAGCGCACACACACATATACAGGTGGTTATCAAAATAATGGAAACACCTACACACACACACACACATATATATATATATATATATATATAATATATATATATATATATATATACACTCAAGAGCCAAAACATTATGACCACCTGTCAATAACGAGTTGGCCCACCTTTGGCGCGCAACACAGCTTCAACCCGCCTTGGCATGGATGCCACAAGTCCTTGGTAGATGGCGGGAGACAGATTGTACCAGATGTTTAAGCAACGGTCACGCAAATCCGAGATATTGAGAATTGGTGGTCTTTGAACTCTGAGCTGCCGTCCCATGACATCCCAAATGTGTTCTATCGGATTGGGATCCGGTGAGTTAGGCGGCCAGGACATTAACTGGAATTCAGCATCGTGTTCCTGGAACCACTCCAACACAATTTTAGCCTTGTGACACGGGGCGTTGTCCTGTTGGAACATTCCATTTCCAGCTGGAAAAACAGAGGCCATGTAAGGGTGCAACTGGTCCGCAATGATGTTCAGATACCCTGTAGCATTCATAGTCTGCTCTACCACAACCACGGGTCCCAGAGACGCCCAAGAGAACGTCCCCCAAAGCATAATACCGCCACCACCGGACTGTAAATTGAGGGAGCAACAGTTCGCCTGGAAGACGGCGTATCCTGACACGGCCATCGGCGTGATGAATGACAAACCGTGATTCATCTGACCAGGCAACTCTCTCCCACTGATCCATGGACCAGTCGCGATGTTCCCGGGCCCAGCGCAGGCGTTGCATCTATAATAAAATCACTTCAAACGAAATCGACGATGTAATATGCGCTGAAATACCCGATTCCGATGTCGACAAGGATTTGCATGAAGTTGTGAGGATACACGGACCTTGCGGTACACTGAATCCAAAATCACCATGATAGAAGGAAAATGCTCTAAGCGATATCCTCGAGCATTAGTATCTAACACAGTTACAGGAAACGATGGATATCCCTTATACAGAAGATGGCGGTAAATTAGTAACCATACAAAAGCGAAGTAGACAACCGGTGGGTTGTTCCATATTCGCCTTTGCTATCCAAAACGTACAAAGCGCACATAAACGTCAAGTACTGTAACTCCGTTAAATCGATCAAATACATGTGTAAGTATGTGAATAAAGGCAGTTTTTGGCGTGCAAGTGATAGGAATGCGGTCATACATATCGATGAAATCGCACAGTATCAGGTTGGAAGATACATAAGCAGCAATGAATTCTTTCATTTCAAATGCATGAACGAAGTTCAGCTGTTGTTCACTTAGCAGTACATCTAGAAAATGGACAACGCGTGTATTTCACAAGAACTGCACATTTAGCTTTGAAATTGACATTGAAACTCGCACGTGCAACATTTCCAAAGCATCCGGCATGGGAAAAGTATTGCAGAAATGCAAACTTATTGTTTGGGATGAATGTACAATGGCACACGAAAAATCGCTCGAGGCTCTTGATCGATCATTGCAAGATTTGCGTGGAAACATCGCATTAATATTGCTTGCAGGAGATTTCAGGCAAACATTACCTATAATTCCTCGATCGACACCAGCGGACGAAATGAATGCTTGCCTGAAATACTCTACTTTGTGGCGACACGTAAAGAGTCTACACGTTGAAATTATCTACAAATATGCGTGTCCATCTGCAAAACGATCGATCAGCTGAGCTATTCTCACATCAATTGCTGGAAATTCGGAACGGAAAGGTGCCGGTTGTTTAGAGTCTGCAAACCAGACAATCTATATATCTGCACAGACAATGGAACAAGAAAAAAAATATTGTATACCCACAAGTATTGTAAAATTAAGCATTTTTAAAAATTTTTTTTATTTCCAATGCAGAGGGCGAAAGGGAACACAATTCTTTCGCCAAGATATTACATAAAACAAGCAAGTACTAAAAACTGAACTATAAAATACGTTGGTGGGTAACGTTACTCGCGTCCGTAGCATACTTTAAGCTACACGTGCCCCCTGGGCAGTGCTAAATGAGTAACAGCTTTGCAGCCTTTATCAATTAAACATAGTATTAGAAACGTGCTTTCTTTTTTCTTTCTTTTCTATTTAACCAGACTGAGCCACAGCAATGCGTGGCCGGGTACAGCTAGTATATATATATATATATATTTATATATATATATACTAGCATTATTGCCCGGCGTTGCCTGGGAAGATATATAGATATAAAATTTTTCATGCATTCCATCAAAAAAATACTGGGCTGCACCCCTCGTTCTTCATGTTCATCTGGCCAGACAGAATACGCTTAGCGAGTTTCTACTGAAATGATATACCCAGTATTTTTTGATGGAAAGCATGAAAAATTTTATATCTATATATCTACCCGGGCAATCATTCTTTAAAAATAATTCATTAATTTTCTTATGCCTTAATATAACTAATGGACTAATAGTTCGGTATGAAAGTTATGTGTCGTTATGTTTCTCTGTTTAAAGAGCTTTTCTTCCCACTGCTTAAAAAACCCCAAAACTCTAAAAGATTTATCTTATATGATTTCACGGAATAAGTAATTCAAATACATATCGTATGTTAACTCTGTTTCGCGAACTCAGGGGAAAAAACCTGTAGAACTCTTAAACTTCTTCCCATTTTATGATCCTCAAACAATTAATATATTTAGATCAACAGAAGGCTTCCAAAAACTGGCCATGAACAAACTTAATTTTTCTTTTTTTTTTCTTCCTCTTTTTTCCAAATTTTATTAAGTGCTATTAGTTTGAAAGCCATTTCTAAAATTGCCTAAAGCAGCGGTTCTCAACCTTTTTGACTCACGACTCCACTAAACGTAAGAAAAATAAAATAAACACTTCGTCCTCCTCCGTCACCCCCAGACCAACTCTCAAACCACCCCTCAGAACAAAAGACTTTTCCCCCGCGTATCGAATTTGAATGGTTGAAGTGAAGGGGCTGTCTCCACATTTAAGAGGTGCGCTTAGGGGCACAAAAATCATTAAAAAATTAATTTAAAAAAACTAATTGAGCCCCAAATTTTGTTTTTCCTGATTTAAGTTTCTCGGGTCCTAAACATTAGCTGTGCCGAATTTGGTCCCGGTGGGTGAAACAGTCTATGATTCTATAGCGGACAAACAGACAAGCTCTTTTATTTATTTATATATATATATATATATATATATATATATATATATATATATATATATATATACCGGGTGGTTATAATTAAACTTCCCCAATAAACGGCATCCTACAGCGCAAACGGTTGAACGGAATGCAACGGAATTTCGTATATGGGCCATACACGAGATGCGCTCACGGATTTTTGAAAAAAAAAAATTAGTTCCAAAATGTCCACTAGAGGGCGCCTTCTCGAGAAAAACATGAAATTTAGCAAAATAAACAGCCAAAACAGAATACAGAAACAATATTAACAATCCAGAACAAGAATTATGCAGGTGAATGAAGATGGTCACGTGGAGCAGCTGTCCCTACATCGTCCTGGGCACGATTAACAACTGCTCCTCTTGCGCAATTTCGTCCTAATCTGTTCTTGTTTCTGCAAACTGAACTGTTTTTGTTTCTCCCTTACCTTTACTTAATGCGGTTCGGTGACAAGGTGATCAGAAACTAGTCAATAAATGTTAATATTGTTTCTGTATTCCGTTTTGGTCGTTTATTGTGTTCAATTTCATGTTTTTCCAGAAAAGGCGCCCTCTGGGGGACATTTTGGAACTAAATTTTTTTTTTTTCGAAATTCCGTGAGCGCATCTCGTGTATAGCCCATATACAAAATGTCGTTACATTCCGTTCACCCGTTTGCGCTGTAGGATGCCGTTTATAGGGAAAGTTTAATTATAACCACCCGGTATATATATATATATATATATATATATATATATATATATATATATATATATATATATATATATATATATATATATATATATATATATATGTACGGCCATACAGCGGCATGAAAAATCGACACTTTTCTGACATGTCGCACCATCTGCCGGTGAGCGACCATAATTGGTCCATTTTTCGAAGAATTCCCCTCCTTCTGTAGCTTCATGATTCTCACCTTTCTTTTCTCTCTCAAGATGATGATAAATTGTTGCCATAAGCAAAAAAGGTGGCGAAGACAAACCGAATACAACTCGGCAATGCCTCAAGATTTTAATTTCGTAATCCCTCCTCCACAGAAATCGCAGACACGCTTATCTGAAGAAAAGCCTTGGCTATATCAAAAACTACCCGAAATCGACCTTTGCGGAATCTGTTGAGATACAATTTGGACCTGTAGTCAAACATTGGTTTAGGGAAACAGAATTTTCATATTTTGGAGAGGCATTAAATACTGGTCGTATCTTAGATTCCTTAAACACGGCTCTATGAGGCAGATACCTGCATTTTAGCTCCCGTCATTTTTGTCAGGGACCTCTTCTATAACCCTCAGCTTAAAAATTTTGTCATAAGATTCAAACTTACCTGAAGAAACATGGCGTGGAGACGTTTTTCTGATTAAAAACGTAAATCAGGCAACTCCGACCCACGGTAGATTGACCTCGTATCGACCACCGCGATATTTAACAGTTTCTGCGTCGATTTCGGTTTTATTCTCTCCGAGAACATCGAGTGACCAAATCTGGCTAGAAGCGTGTAGCGAAATGATGGGCATGGTTAGAACTGGTTGCGTCGAATAAGGGTTTACCCATTACAACCCACCCCAAGTAAGTTTGGACAGCAGTTAAGCCATTGGGTTGTTGGTTGATGGCACCCAAAAGAACTGATATGTCTAAATTATCGCTTTCATGTCGGACAAATAAATCCCATGTTCTTTGAAGTACTCTGCATCGGCTTTACTAATTTTAGGCATTTGATCACAAATGGTGTCCTTATCTAACAACAAAACCTCACATGAAAAATTCCCTCGTATTTCAAAGCGGAATGTTCCGTTTCAATGCCGCCAAATAAACTATGTTTTAGAAATTCAGAATGATCAGTTTTTAAGTTTAAAAAATCTGCGAGATCTCGAGAAACATAAGACCCTTGTTTTGGAAGGACCCGAAACCCTTATTTTAAGTGTTCCGTTGAACCAGACGAGCTATTGCTCGCAACACTTCCTGTTTTGAAGAATCATTTTCATCATCGTTTTAAACTAGGACATAAAATCGGAAAATGTCGCCACACTCATGACATTTATCGGCTCGACAATTAATTCTAAGACATCCTTTCTCTCTTGATAAGTCATTGTTTGAGCCACAAAAAATCTCTACTTCATTTTAGAACAATACTCACTAAAAGCGCGTTTTTCATTTTTATTATGAGTTGCAGCTGTCGCGACAGGCGAAAATTTATCACTATCTACTCTCCCACTTCCGGTCTTCTTATTTTTACCCCCTTCGGAGCAGAAATTTTTCGCAACTCGTAATCGTCCAGCGCTTAGAACTTCTGTTTTCAAAAACCGAATCAAAAGTTCCAGTCGAACGAGAAATGGAATTTCTTTCGCTTTCCCAAGCAATTAAAATATGGAAGCTTCAACAAGTGGGTAAAGCATGCATGCGTATTTTTCTTTAGTTACACCTAAATTTTCTAAGCAACGTAATCGCGCATCTAATTGATCAACTAAATCAGTAAAAGAAAAATTATGTGTAGGATTTAAAACTAAATTTAAGAGTTGGCGCACATATAATTCAATAAGAACTCCGTCATCTGCAAAACGTGCTTTTAAATTTGTGATGACAGTTTTGTAATCACTTTTAGACACTTGATAGGTTTGAACAAAATAAAAAGCCCTACCTGTGGTTGTTTGCATTAAATAAGCGAGTTTCACGTCGTCTTCGATTTTCTGGAACATTGACCAAAACGATAACCAATTTTTAGGACTACCATCAAATTCTGTGAGTATAAACTTTGGTAAATTCAAATTTAAAAATTCGGACGACTTGGAAGCAATGTTCATCGGTGGCACGGTGTTGTCGGAAGGCTTTAAAAAATCTAAATACCGTGTTTTGGCACACTTAAAATTGTCTCGGTACGTTTCTGCTTTCTCGAATTCCTGTTCTAAAACTGAATCTCCATCGTACTTTCGTTTTTCGACTAATGGGGCTGGACAATCTCCTCGTCCTTGGATAGCAACCGTAGCATTTTCTCCTCAAGCTTAGCAAATGCCCGAGTAGCAGAAGCAACATTCTGTGCTAATTCGGAAATTGTCTTCGTGACAGTAGACCGAAGAACTTTTCGTTCTAGAATTAAAATGTTCGCCATTTTAAATTGGGTTGAATTTTACGTTGGGCGCCAGATGTTATATGTCAGAAATATTTCTTTAGAGCAAAGAGTAAAAACGACTTGATTTCCTTTAAAACATTTTAATGGACGAACGCACCACAACACCACACAGCAGTTGACATTCTGAAGACCGAACTAAAAAACTAAAAGTACAAGCGTCTTACAGACAGCAATCTAAATCCAGCATCAGTTTCGTTTTGCTCCTGCTGCCATCTGTTGACTTATATAGGAATCTTTTTATTTTATGATTTTATTACATGGGAATTGTTACGAGAACCCGTTGCCAATTTTTTCGCTCTTTTGTAATTGAAAATGTTTTCCCTCGAAAAGTTTAATTAATTGTTAAAATGACAATGTCTGTAACCTCTAGAACACATGTAATGATTTAAAATGAATGTATAAATAAATGGAGTGGCGTACCGCAACCCCCCCCCCCTCGAAAAAAATTTTGACTGTTTTATTTTTTAAAAAGTAAGTATTTTTATTGCCTATCATTTCCTCATCTATTATAAATTAAATAAAAGCTAATAAAATATCTTTTTTCTGTTATTATATTATTGGAAATGTGTTTTAAAAGATATTTATTTAACTGAAAATATAGCCCAGTGCTTTTTTTTCTAAAAAAAATAGTTGGGTATACTGTTTTCTCAAATAAAGGTTGTGAATTTTTAGTACTGTGTTTTCACACATCACGTCACAGGGGAACAAAAACTCGCAGTATAAAAATACTTTTTGTTATATATTAACAACTGATTCATAAATTTCTTTAAATTTTGGAAAAAAGCCCTGACTTAGCCTAAAAATTTTTGTACAAAGGTGGTGTTCATAAGTATTTCATCATTGCTTCATAATTTAACAGTGAAAGAATGGTTTAAATTGTGAGGGAATGATCTGATTCCATTTATATATGTACTAAACAATAATTAAGAATAATCTAATGCAATAAAGTACATATTAAAAACTCATATAATTTTTAATTTGAGTAAGGTTAATCCATTTTAATTTTTATTATTTTATTGGGAGAAGTTAAAAATGAACATCAAATCTTCTAAATTTCAATGCTTTATCTTTATTTTTTCAATTAAATAGTGTAAAAAGGTAAATTATTTATTGAAAGTATGACAGTGATAATTGTCTTTCCTTGGTATTTTAAGAATAATAAAACTACTATGGGGAAACTATATAAGGAAGAATTAAGGCTGAAAAAAAGAGTAAGATAGACTAAGGTGAGAGAAAAATTAATCAGATCCAGTGTTGCTTGTAAAATTAAAAGAAAAGGAGAGACTAAAATATTTTTTAAAAAACAGCAAGTCAAACCAATAAATATGTCGAATGAATGTCCTGTGAATTATATCAAAAAAGAAAATTAAGGAAAAACGTTCCAAAAATTATTGACAGAAGAAAAGCAGTGAACAGGAAATATCAGATACGGAAGATGTGCAACAGCAACATGTAGCAAGAATTCAAATAGTATTCCTCTGATTATTAAGAAAATACGTCATTTGTAAAGATAATATAGTAACATTCAACAGTTTTGAAACAGAAAAAGACGTGAAATACAAAAAGTGGATCTTGGAGAAAACTAATCATTCTTGCATGGTTGTTAAAAAAGTCGCGACAAAATCTTTAAATAAAGAGGTAAAAACAGCATTAAATTTAGTTACTAAATTAAAAGAGAATATAAACCATTATTTGGTTCATCTTGGCAACATTAAACATCAATATAGAGGCATAGCAGATTTAAAGAAGAATCTACAACCTAATACATACAGACTTCAGTGAAAATTACTGTTGTAAGTATGGCGAAGAAATCCAATCAGTACATTTTGATGGAGTTCTCAAACAAATTTCATTGCACAAAGATGTGCAACGAAACTGTGTTCTTTACCATACACAAAAGGATTTGTTAACATTGATTCCTTTTGCCACTGCAAGCAAATGACTCAAACATGACACATCGGCCATCTGGGCTCATTTCAAAATTATTTTTTTCAAGAACCAGTATTCAATTAATACTGTTCATATGTTAGGTGATGACACAATACAGAAAAAAAAATGCTTCATTTGTTAAGGTATCACACACAAGAAGAGTTTCCCAGCATCCAAAATGTGACATGGAATTATACAGAGGCAGGCCATGGGAAAGGTGCACCTGACAGCATAGGAGAAACTTTTAAAACGTACAACAGATAGAATTAATTATAGCTGAAAGTAAAGATGTCAACACATTTGAAACATGAATCAAAATTTTAAGGTAAGAATGTACAAAAAGCAAGATATTTCCAATTGATGATGACATGATATGTAAAGCTGATAATATGTTAGCAAATGTTTTAGAACCATTTTTGGGCAAGATTCATCAGATTGTATATACTTCAGCACATATATTACTGGACTTTCATTCACTTTCTTGCTTTCAGTGCAAGATTTTAAATTAAATTCTGAAAATAAAAGAAAAAAAATCTACAGCAAAGAAAGATCAAAAACACTAAATACAAAGTTAATGAGTAGGTGATGATAAATTATGATAAAACACTGTATCATGGTGAGATCCTATTAGTATAAAATACGAACTGCCCCAGCCTACATCTTGTAATAGCAAAGAAAACCAATATAAATTTCTTGATAAATAATTTTACATGTGCCTATTTATGGATAAAATTTTTACTGTAATTAAATAAATCATTATGAAAATAATGTATTATTCTTGCTTACTAATAATTACATCAAAACTAGTTTGTTATATGAAAATAGTCAACTTTAATAGTGATCTGTCATTCCTTCATACTCAGCATCATTCCCTCATTTATTCAATAATTTAGCATAAAAATGTAACCACATTAAAATAAATTTTTATATTTTAAAAATTTGATTAATTTAAAATTTGATTTTTTAAAAATTATATATTAAAATAATTTTAAATTATTGCAGTTTAAAACTTTAAATTTTTTAATTTATGCAACTTAAATTTTTTTAATTAAAGCTTATTAAATACATTTATTTTCTAATTAACAAATCAAAATTTTAAAAATTAAAATTACTGTGGATATTTGAAGAAAGTAATTTAAAATTCAGTAATATACTTATTTCAATTTATTCATTTTGTTAAAATCTCTTGTCCTGTGTCCGGACAATGAGACATCGGTCACATTGTCCTGTGTTATACATGTAATTCAGATTTTAAAACGTACTAAATTACGTAGAAGTAGAAAAAAAACTTATAATAAAAAGATTCCTATATAAGTCAACAGATGGCAGCAGGAGCAAAATGAAACCGATGCTGGATTTAGATTGCTGTCTAGACGCTTGTCTAAAAGTTAGGGTTACATTATATGTTTCCGGCGCACGTTAGAAGCACCGTCTAGTGAGGAGGTAGGATGACGCAACAATGTTTGTTTTAATTAATTGCAGAAAATCTTAGAATTTTTGTAGCATTCCTTGTAGCTGATTTTGCGCTTTTTAAAAATTCATTGTTAAATTGTTCTTCATAATAGCGTCCTTGTGGGTTCAATTTGCATATTAGCAAATTTTCTACGGTTTCCCATGACATAGATGACCTGAACTGAGTAGATTTTTTGTTATGTAACTAAAAATCCGGTAATAATAGTGTCCATTCCGGAAACCCGGAAGATGCATTAAAAATCTGGCATTGCCGGGTAAATCCGGAAAGTTGGCAGGTGTGGTGTCAATATTTAAATAAGTGATCTATCAGTTTGTCTGACTAGATAATGGACAGATGGAAACTTACCAAGAAAACAATTTAAATTTATACAATTAACTTTGCATTCAGTTTCCTACTGAGGGCTCACTATAATTTTTTCAAAACGATCATTTTGGGAACACAGTCTACTAATATCAGTATCACGGGAGAAGACTTTAACTCGAAAAAGGTTGTTCAAACATGAAATGCATTTCATTTCAAACGACTGAAGAGTGGGAGAGAAATGTGACAGTAATAAAGGCACACAAAGGAACAAGACATATTGGTTTTGAGTATATTGTCTTTATTTTGGTCGTCAAATTAATATGATGTGGTTGGAAGAACAGTCGGCATCCATTTTTATTTGCACTGACTCGTTAAAAAAAGAACAAGCAAATGGTCGTCACTCGATCCCACACAATCCAATTGGACACTATAAAATGTCTCATATAACGAGACAATAAAAAATCAAGGCCTGACCTTGTAATAAGAAAAAATAAGTCGCGACGTGTGCATAAGGTAGATCTTCGCTGGCACTTTCATCGATAGATGCCAAACAAGTGAACCAAACAAAACATCCTTTTCGAATGACCGGCTGCATGTGATCATTGTAAACGAACACGGGAACAGCTCCGTGGACTCTAGTAGGAACATAACAAAGAGATGAAAACATTTCGCAGTTTGTAATAATGATTAGAGAGCTGTCCCATCATTCACGACAGCAGCCATTCGAAAAGGAGTGACGAGTCGCCTCAGTACGTAAAACAGCCCCAGTCGTCAAAGTAATTAATTCATTAATCACGATGAAACATAAAACACTGTCATAAATAACCGGATGCTCACATCCAATCATGAATAAATAAAAATGAAGAAACATGATATTTTGCGAATGAAGGTACATACACTGTCGAGACTAAACACTGTCAGTATGTACAAGTCGATAACACAGTCCTATGGAATAAGCACGAAAGTGTCTCTTTCAGGATGTTTCAAAACTAGTAAATGATTTTTAAAAAGCTGCCACAGATTGGTGTGTAAAATTCAGAATCGATTACAGTGTTAAAAAAGAAGCAAAATGAGTTCAAATTTGGAAATTAAAATAATTGCCCACGCGTGCCTGCATGCCTTTTGGTAAACACACATACAATGTTACCATTTTGAGTCATTTTTAAGTATACAAACTTGGAAAACCTCTAATGCATGTCATCTGCTCTCCGATTTTGCACAAGAATTGAATGTTTTTTTACCCTCCAGGACCATTCGATTTGGACTGGATGGCAATTTTGTTTGTTCCAATCAATGACTAGGCTCCAAATATTGACAATGTAATGCCCTGGGATCCTTTTTTTTATATATTTTATTTATTCCACAATTTGTTTATAAGGAATGTTAAAATGTTTCCTTCGAAATTAACTTTTCGGATGGGAGATTATGGAATCCTACACTCTAAACTTGAGAACTCAAATGTCTTTCTTCGAATATTTAGCAATGTCATCATTTTATATTTTTTCAACTCATCTCTCTAAAATAGAATTTTTTCTTCTTCTCAAAATGTCATTTCTTTTACTGAATAGAATGTTCATCTCAAACAATATTTCGCCTACACTTGTGGTAGTGTTAAGGTCCTGAAGGGACTGCCTTCACTGTCATACCTTACGACAGTCAGAGATGTTCATGAACTGCACTGTATTGATACGAAACCAGATTTCCAAACTCATTTTGCCTATTCAAAAAGCAGGCTCTCTTCTTAAAGAGATGACCTGTAATAAAATGTACAGATAATTCATTCATGTGGCATCTTCCCCCCCTTTCAAATTTCACATTGGCGATGATGGAAATGCATCTGAAAATTCCCCCAATTCCTAAACTGAGACCAAACAAATTATTAATAATATATGTGTAATTATATAAGAGATTATAATATTTATGTATATATCTATATATACACATACATATGTATATATATGTGTGTATAATATAATTATATACATACATATATATATATAAATATATATATATATATATATGTATATATGTACATACCTACATGTCTATACAGATATATACATAAACATAATAATCGCTCATGTAATGATTCTTCAATATTTGAGATTATTGAAATTCATCTAAGGAACTGGCAAACAATTGAAAAAAGGAGAAAATTTCGCCCTGTCAGTTCATAGGACCCTATTACAATTGTTTTAATACTGTAAGTTCTACGAGTGCTTGAACGCATTGACTAGGTCGATCTGACCAGGCATCACGATGTTCCCGGGGGTGGCGTAGTCTCCAATCATGAGGCTGTTGCTGACGGGGAAGTGAGACGTGTTGCCCAGGACGACGTGTTGCTGTTGCTGGAAAGAGAACGGAATGAAAGTTACTATTGGCATATTGCAGTCAATAGAGTCTTCGCTGGAAGTAGATTGAAGAATGTGGAAAGAATCCTCTCTAGATGGCATAGCTGCCAACCTCCCAAGAAAAAAAATAAGGAACACGTAATCGGAAAAGATTTTGTATAATATTTTGTAACACAAGAATAGAACTGTAAAAGTTCGCTGTCAGACAATTCTTTGACAAATTTTGATGTTTCGGATCCCATAACTAAATCTTTATCATCCTTCTGACTTTTAAATACATCAAATTTAACATTAAATATACATTTAGAGCTACTTATGGTGGATATTTTCCCAACTCTTGCCAACAATTTAAAAAAAAATTGATAAGTTTCTTCTTATCTTGTGAATTTTCGGCTCTTCACTTTGAAACATCACATTATATGTTTCATAAATGACAATCGCATTTTTCACAAAAAATGCTAAAGTATGATCAAGATTTGAGCTTAATGTAAGAAAAATTCTTTCTTCCCGCTGCAATATGCCTTTACTATAGGTAGATGATGGTGACTCTGCAAGTGATTTTACTTTTTTTGCTGATTTTTGAGAAGCACATGAGGTTGGATTTAACTGTTTTACAGAGTTGGGACTAATATTAATTTTGTCGCACTTGACACTAATATTAATTTTTTTTACTGGCATTGGTGAAGCAAATGAGGTTGATTATACTTTTTTTTATTAGTTTAGGTCAGTGGTCGGCAAACCGTGGCTCACGAGCCACATGTGGCTCTTCCACAAAATACCACGTGCGGGCACGCACGTATAGTGAGATTGAAACTTTGTGATGACTGTTTTTCTTATTTCTATTTTTACATACTTAGTTGGTGTTTATGTGTCTTTATCTTTAGGTGAGTGCTCTAAAGCGACTCAATGAGAAAACATTTCTAGAAAGATTAAATGTCAATGCGTATCGTCAAGTCGTATCTTTGTATCGCGTTTTACAATGTATTACTTCCGAGAGCGTGTCCCCGTAGAAAACACTAGACTAGTCAAAATGATCTACGAATATAACCAACCAGCAAGTCGAAGATCTTAAATTAGTTTCAGCTTTATCAATAGCAGTTGATGAGTCTTGTGACATAAATGATACAGCGCTAGTTTCACCTTTTGTACGATTTATTTCATCTACAGGTCCTAAAAAAGAGCATTTAGGATTATTGCTACTCAAAGGTCAAACACGTGGAAAGGATATAGCAAATGCTGTAATTGAGTGCATTGACAAACATCATATTCTACTCGACAAAATTGTCTCAATTTCAACAGATGGGGCAAAAAGTATGACCGTTGTAAGAAACGGGTTTGTTGCTATTTTGAGAGAAATTCATCTAACATTTAATAAACTAGGACAGGGATTGCGAACATGTGACCCGTGGGTCATATAGTGACACATGAGACGATCACATTGTTTTAACACTCATTTAACTTTTAAAATTTTGATTTTCATTCGTCGGAGAGAGAGATCTATAATCTAATTTGTACTAGAAATAATTTGTAAAAAATAATTGTTTGAAATTAATTTTTTCCTCTTTTTGCGAAACAGAAGTCTTAAAACACTCTTCTTCAGTACTAGCGAATGCAAAAGAAATATTTGACGAAAGATTCTCCCAATTTCGTGAAATGGAGAAAACTTAAATTATCCTCTTTCGATTGGCTTCATATTTATAACTTAGAAACGGAAATGGTTGAATTTCACAACAGTGTTGTACGGAGGAATAAATTTGCAGAACTAAACGTAAACTTAGAAAAAAAAATTACAAGATCTGGAAAATTGTGAGGAATATATTTTAACAACAATCACCGAAAATATTATTTTAACTAAATGGAACTCGTTGCCCAATTCGCTAATGTCCATGAAAAACTTAACAAGAGCTCTTTTGACAATGATTGGATCAACCTACGTTTGCGAACAGTTATTTTCGACAATGAATTTTATTAGAAATCGCCTCGGCATCGACTTATACGCTGCGTGTGTGTACGATTAAAAGTTACAAATATCGAACCACGTATAAATAAATTTTCGTCCGAAAGACAACAAGTGTCACATTAAGTTCGATATTTTTTGTAATTATTTTCTTCCTGATATTAATAGTTTTAAACAAATCACAATAAAAAGTTAAATATGTTTTTGTTTTAAATATAAATCGTATAAATTTTTTAATTTCAGAAGGTCTTCCAAAGATCGAAAAATTTTTTTTAGGTGACACGCAGTTTTAATTTCTACAGTTTCAAGACAATTTTTGACACACGTTAGAAAACGGTTCGCCATCCCTGAACTAGGAGATGCGAGGTCATTGTTCATATTAGTGTTTGTCTGTCATTGTTATGATTTAATTTTATGGATACTTTACAATTTAATTTTATCAATAAATGATATCGATATTAAGTATGATATCAAGTTTTATTCAACATACCTATAGTTTAACTAAGACATAAAACTTTAAGTACAGTTTATTAAGTTAATTTTAGGGAGCGCTGTGGAGTGAAATAAAATGTAGTGTCGAGGATTTAGAAAGGTATGTTGAGATGGTTTGGACAGACAGAGAGGATGAACGAATGGAGATAGACGAAATAAGCATACAAAACGAGTGTGGGTGGAAGAATTGGAAGGGGTCGACCTCAGCGAACATACCTCATTCAGATTGAGGACGATTTTAACAAAAGCCAGCTTTGGAGTATCCTAATTAAATTAATAACAACGCACCTACCTATATAGTTTGAGTTTTAAAAAATTTGGCTCTCAAAAGAAATTTCAATCGTTGTACTGTTGACATTTGGCTCTGTTGACTAATGAGTTTGCCGACCACTGGTTTAGGTGAAGCATATGATGTTGATTTTCTCTTTCTTTCTAATGTTGTAGAAGCTGCTTGTTGTCCAGGAAGTTTTTGTATAATGTAAACTGCTAGGAGGGGAAAATATGAATCTCGAAAACGCGATGTAAGGGGGAAAAAAACAATGGTGCTGCGGGAGTAAAAATACGGGACATTTTTGCTTGAAAACGTATTTTCATAACAAAGCTTAAAAAACAGAATGAATACGTTTTTTACGGAACACTTGGCATGTATGATATGATGACCAAGTTTATAGATGGAACCCACATCTAGAGGGTTTGTATCTTCCCAGCCTACCTATGGCCATGTCCAGCAACAACAAATACACAGTTGATCCATTCAATTGAAAGGTAGTTTTAGACAGTTTGCAGTTAGTATGCAAATCCCAGATCTAGTGTTGGTGGTGATTTTTTTTTTTTTTTTTTAAAGCCACGTATCGGCGGTTTTGCACTTACTAAATGGAGTGAAAAGTCCCAGGAATCGCCACTAGATGGAATTCCCAATCAAATTTCCATATAATGTTCTATTAGTACAGAGTTTCAAAAGACCGCTATCAAAGTTTCATGACATATTGGACATTAATTTATGAGTTGTGGTCATGCAAGTGATGCTACTTTTGATTTTGTGTGAACAATGGAACAGAAAGAATTTTGTGTCTTAATTAAACATTGCTTTTGATGAAAAAAATTCCAAGAATGGCTCAGAAAGCATTATGGCACAGCTTCTCCATTGAAAACAATCATTTGTTGATGGTTTAGTGAGTTTAAAAGCAGTTGTACGAACACTGATGATGCACATACTGGAAGTCTAATTGAGGCAACAACTCCAGAGAACAAAAAAAAAGTCCACTGTATTGTTTTGGATGACCTCAAAGTGGAAAGCAAGGGAGATAGCTGACATTGTAAAGATATGAACAGAATGGATGAGACGTATTTTAGACGATCATTTATATATGAAAAAGATTTGTGCGAGATGGGTGCCGCATTTTCTAATAATTGACCAAACACAGCAACATGTCAGTAATTCAGAGTGTGCTTTGGAGCTATTAAAGCATAATCCAAATGGATTTTTCCGCCAATTTGTAACAATAGATGAAACATGGATCCATTACTACACACCTGAGAAAAAAGGCAGTCTGCAGAGCAGTCGGAAGCTGGCGAAAGCCATTCAAAGTGACCAAAGATGCAACAATCAGTTGGAAAGGTCTTGGCCAGTATTTTTTGGGATGCACGTAGCATAGTATTCATCGGAAGCTGGCAAAAGCCATCCAAAGCAACCAAAGATGCAACAATCGGTTGGAAAGGTCTTGGCCAGTATTTTTTGGGATGCACGTATCATAATATTCATCGACTATCTTGAGAAAGGAAAAACAATCACTGGAGAGTATTATGCAGAATTATTAAACCGCTTGAAGGACAAAATTAAGAAAGAAAAAAAAAGGCCACACATGGCGAAAGAAAGGTGCTGTTTCATAGAGACAATGCACCGACTCACACATCACTGAAAGCGATGGTAAAATTCAATGAATTAAAATACGAATTGTTCCACCATCCCCCAATATTCTCCAGATATGGCCCCCAGCGGCTATTTGTTTCCTAACTTGAAGAGATCAATCCAGGGGAAGAGATTTTCATCAAATGAAGACAAAATGAATTTTGACAAAAAAATTATTTTTCATTGCTAGTCCCAGGACTTTTCACCCCATGTAGTACTTTGTGATAACGTTACTTGCAGCTTCCAGCTTTTTGGTGTTGTTCAGTTTAAGAAAATTTTTTTATGAAGTTTACCGATAAAAAAATTTTTGCTTTTAACTTATATAATGCCTAATAGGTGAATTAAAAAATGTAAATTATAGAAGATAAACTATCTACCAGTGAACGTTGTGCTATTCTGCTGACGGGCAGAAAAGACCTCCACACAGCAAAAATGATTACTACATATAAAGCAAGAATCAAAACTTCCTTATCAATCTATGCTTGTGTACACTTACAAGCTCATTAGAAGTTTTGGGAATGCGAAAAGTCTCGACTGGGTATGAGCATCCAAAACCCAAACATTTCAATGCTACCTAGATCAGCTTTCATTTTGTATGTGTGTGTGTGTGTGTGTGTATATCTTCTATTTTTTTAATGCAAATGTTTGCATTCTACGCTTCTTCATGCCGACATAGGAGTACAATAATTTTTTGCCAGCTGTGCTGTTCTATCTATAGAGTTAGATAATTGACTTTAGATTTTTATTTAAAACAGCATTGGCTGTAATAAAACAGGTCTGTTTTTTGTGTCGAGATTGACAAACTTTACATTCTGCGAGGCTTTTATCGAGGGATAAATTGAACTTTAAAATTTGAAAGTGAAAGCTCTACTACACAGGACACAATACTTGTAGGGGACTTTTTGAGCTATTAAAGAAATTCTCCATATTCTAATAGGAAATGAGAAAGAATGCAAAGGGGTGCTACAACTGTATACAATAAAGATCTTGAATAAGAAGGAATTCATTCATTTTGTTTTTATCTGTTCTGAAACACTACACTGGCAAGATCAAAATAGAGTGTAATAACCTATTAATTATGGTAAGGGAGTGAGTCTCATTTTTCTGTTATTTTGTTCTGAATCGTGTTAAAACACTCATTTGAATTGGAAACATACATACCTGAGTGAATAAAGAAGGAGAAATGCCACCACCGATGGAACTCGTCGGAACACTTGCTTGTACGCGAGAAGTTGTTCGACTATTGGGACTGTTCCCAGTATTTTGAAGATTACCTGCAAATGGCATTCATTTATCAACACTCACACCTTGAATTATCACTTCAAACACAATAATATGCAATACATCCATCGACATAACAAATAAGGATTCAGCCATCTCATCAGATAGTTCAAACAGGATCATTATACAGGATTCGTACTCATGAGGACCTCGAAGATGATTGAAAATGTGCCAGACTCGCAAAGTTTTAAAATATTTCAGTTTTATGATAACTTTTGTATCTATTTCATCCATTCATAATATTAATAATTCAAAATGACTTCTGTTTGGTTATCCCTGCACTTCCCTCAACAAACACTGGTTAATACTGGTATTAAAAGAAAATAAGAATTTTCTCCAAAGCTGACAACCATAAACTGTACTTCCCTCTAAAACAAGGACTTATAAGGACCCAGGACCCTGATTTATAGAGTTCTTCGGCCAAAATAATTCTTCATTCATTCCCACTACCAATCAATTCCTACTGATGATGCAGAATTTTTATTCGAATCATTTGGGACTTGACTTTCGTGATCGAAAACGCGAACCATCGGACATTACCTTCGAAAATTGAAATTCCCGAAGCCTGGAGGAACACTTGTTGAGGATTTGATCATTGTTATTAAATACGCAATTCTTCATTTCATTTCAAGGGGTGTAACATATCAGGCTTCCTTGTCGTGCACCCATTTTTTCTTCGATAATGTGCTTCGAACACAGGTCCACATGTCCTTTTAAGAATCAGTGACACATGAGATTGCTCCAATGGAATGCCTTAGGACTACTCAACTTCAGACCATTTTAAATTCCCTTAATATTGATGTATTTATAATTGTAGAAGCAAATCTTGTCCAAAAAGATTTCATTTTCTGGATATTACCTTCTACCAAATACCCACTTAGATGTATGGAAATAGCAGAACCACTTTAGGATATATCCCCGCTATAGTCCTCCAGGCAAAACAAAATTAAATTTTGATGGTCTCCAACTTATTAGCGAGACTATTTTATGTGGGGACTTTAATGCTCACAATATTTGCTGAAATTACAGTGATGTCGACAATGCGGGAAAAGTAATAGAAGAACTTTTGAACTCTGATATTCTAGAATTAATTTATAAAGACTCTGATATCCCCACATAACTTCATTATAACAGAACTTGCACAAACCTTGATTTTGGCCATAGCTAATATTGCTGAGGATGCTAATAGAGAAATTACCTATGATCCTGGATTGGGACACCGTATTATAGTCACAACTTTTGGTAATCAAGGAAAATGTGTAACTTACCAGAAAAAAACCAGAAACGGGTGGAATTTCAAGAAGGCTGAAAGGAATTCCTTTACACAAGATCTAGAATCTCCGTTCGAGAATATGACAATTATGCGAGAGAAGGGAGTTGACTCTTTACTCATTGATTTCTGTCAAACTGTTATTAACACAGCTCAACGCTTGATCCCCAGAGGAAAATAATATAAACACTTTTGGAATGACCATCTAGCTTTATTGAAAGATCAATCGGCACAAGCTTGTTCTAATACTGAAGAAATACAGGATCCACAGGACGTTCGTGGATGGAGACGAAGCATCGCAATTTTGCATAGAGAAATTAATACGACAAAACGTGATTTTTTAAATAATTTCATTGGCAACATTGATTACAGAGGGGATAGTGGGAGAGTTTTTAATTTATTAATAAAATAAAAGGTGGCTTTCCAAGACAGGCCTATGAATGCTGTTGGAAAGTTTTTATACTATGACAAAGATATTTCAAATGCTTTTATAAAATTTTATTGGGATCTTAAGAGAAAACAGATGATAATCAGAAGAGAGATCGATAAGAACCATGGGGCAGATCCGAATGTACGGAACCTTTTAGTCAGAGACTTTGATTTGCTGGAATTACAAGAGGCAATTAAATGTCTGAAGAGTGGCAAGAGCCCCGGTCCTGATAACATCCATCCAGAGTTTGTGAAGCACTTTGGCGATACCACCCTTTTGGCCCTACTGGAATACTGTGGTCCCTGCAGTATGGAAAAAGGCGATCATAGTTCCAATTCTGAAAAAGAGACAAACTGCCAGATTCCATGGGAAGTTATCGTCCAATTGCTTTAACAAGTGTTTTATCAAAGGTAATGGAAAGGATGACTGTTTCTCGACTTGTTTTGTTCCTCAATCCATTATCTCCTTATCACACAAGCTTCAGACGGTACCATTCAACCGTCCAGCAGGTTTCTTTTCTGACTTAAGATATTAAGGACTCCCTGGACAGACACATGTTTGCCCTTGCTGCTTTTATGGATTTTAAGTCAGCATATGACAGAGTATGGAGGCTTCGGTCCCAACAGAACTTAGGTATATGTGGCAATATGTTTAAATGGATTAAGAACTTCATTTCCCAAAGGTTCTTTGCCGTTCGTTATTGAGAGACTATTTCAAGCTGTAGACAAACTGAAACTGGCATTCCACAGGGCAAGTAATAATCCCAATTTTTTTTAATATTTTCATCAATGAATTACCAAACTTTTTGTCACCAGTTATAGACTCAGCTTTATTTGCTGATGATCTCGTTTATGTGGGATAGTGCAGAGTAAAAGAAACAAGATGGTCTAAATGAGACCTTAAATACTGCATCAAGAAAATTGGACTTCTGGTGCCAGGAAATGGAATGAGGGTTAATAAGAATAAAACAGTGTGCCAGAATTTTTCTTTAAATAGACAACTTTTTAACCCAAATCTCGAGTTTCAGGGAGAGACTTAGCATATCAGTAATTCTACCATATATCTCAGATGTATACTTGATTCCCGTTTGAATTGGAGGAAGCATGTGGAACATTTAAAGACAAAGGCTGAAAAGAGGCTTTTTATTCTAAAGCATTTAAGCTGGTTGTAGATGGGGGGTACAATAGAGGGACTCTTAAGTATTACTTATAAAATGTTTATGCAACCAGTTATTGGCTATTGCAATGATGTCTTCATTACTGCAACCAAACACACCATCCAAAGCCTTGAAGTGTTTCAAAATCAAGCCCCCCCCCCCCCCATATTATAACTGGTGCAGTGAAAACCACCCCTGTCCTTGACAAGCAAATTCTGACAAATACTGAATCTGTCCATAAATCTATACAGAGAAAGGCAGTTATTTTATATTAAAAATTTATTAGTTTGCCAAATAACCCTTTTTGGAGGAATTATAAATAGAGCTAGGAATCTAAACACTCAGGATGGCTTTATACAGTCGGTCCTAAAGGTTACTTACCTCTGGGGCTTTATCATGAGACTTGTAATTTGTCTTTCCCTATGTGCCCATTAGATTATATACATCTTGATATTAATCCTGATCTTACTATGAAAGTGTTACAGAAGGATATGATTCCTGAACAATTGAAAGCTACAGATCTAGAAACTATCAAAAATCAATTTCCAAAAAGAGAATGGTTACATGTCTTCACGGATGGCTCCATGTTAGATAGATACTATGGTGCTGGAGCTGATGTCTTTTGCAGACTTTTAAACTTTTATTTACCTGTTGGCTCATTCACTACTGTCTTTATTGGTGAGATAGAGGCTATTGTTGTAGCAGTTCAACAACTATCATCGAGAGAGTGTTTTTAACAGAGCCGTTATTCTTTCCAATTAAAATCAGCACTGCAGGCCCTGTCACAAAATTATCACTGTGAGTCACAATAAATTTTAGAATGCAGATTGCTTTTGAAGGATCTTGCTCATAAAATTTCCTTCCAATGGGTACCAGCACATTGTGGCATTGTGAAAAACATGAGGACCTACTTGCCAAGAAAGGAGCCTTGGTGGCCCAGAGACCCATGAAAGCATTACCATTCTTTAGGGCTTTTAACAAATATGACTTTCAAACACAACTTTAAGTTAGAAGCCGCAGAAGCATCTAAAGACAAGAACTGGGCGGTTTTTAATGAGAACACCACTTGTGTTCCTGATGCCCCAAGAAAAGCTCCTGTTGCATGTTTTAGAACTGTTGACAAAACAAGACTGTCCGAGGTCTCATCTCTTCTGTATTGGCGTTGCTGATTCTCCTGACTGTACTTTTAGTGACTCTCGTCAACCAATGACAGATGAACATTTGCACTAAGTGGTTTTAACTGCATTGTCGAAAAATACTGGAGAGCTCGTGTACTGATGGCGTAAGTGCTAATTTGTATATGGCATTTGATAAATAAAATCATTTCATTCCAAAGGATTTTGAAAATAAAGTTGCTTACATATATTTTATATATATGCACATATATATATGTATATATCTGTATATATATGTATATTTACACACACATATATATATATATATATATACACACACACATCTATATAAGTATAGTATATATGTGTATTCAGTGCAAAATAGTTGTATGGCAAAGCATCTCAAAGTGAGAATTGAACTAATTAAAGTGGCTCACCTATAGGAATAATTGTGTTCGACTGATGAGAGCCCATCTGGCCTTGTGACAAATGCTGTTGAATGGGATGAGCATCCATCACAGAATCCCCATTCAGAGTGATGCCGTTCACCACGATGTTGGCATTGTTGGCTGAAATTAATACACACAAAATAAGAACACGACACCTCTAACAGATGCAATAGTAGATGTAGAGAAGTGAAATTTTCAGTATAACTGATATGAATTTAACATCTCTCTGCAATTCATTTTTGACAAGGCAACCACACTACAAAGCAAATTTTCCCCAAAGTTAAAATAACTTTTGAAATATGCATAGAAAAGAGAATTATAAAAATAACCAGGAAGAATTATAAAATACCAGGGTCATCATTTCTCATAAAACCATGAATCATATCAATAGCTATACTTCAAAAAAGACTTTTTAATAGGGTCTTGATAGAGACAATCAAAGAGCCAAACCAAATTTAAGATAAAAATAAATTTATTTATTGTTTAACTTTAAAGGATTAAAAACATATAAAGATACATTAACCGGCTACATCGCCCGGTAAAAAGAAACAAGTAACAAATATGATACAGGACTATACCATGTCAAGTATCAAAAAATAAATCTATGCAAGACTGATACAACAGCAATACACCATTGCTGAACTACAATTTCATTCCTTTTTTATAGTTCAAGAATTCAAGGTTAACCAGCTGCAGTTACATTTCAAGCAGTCTATCACGAAATTACAACAAAAATTAGAATACTGACAAAAAGTTTGAATATTCTTGATAATTTGCATTTAGCGAATGAAAATACAATGAGAGTTTAACTGTGACTGCAAAATGACGGTGAAGCCATTTTCCAACATGGTGTTGTTTATAAAGACGTCGTTCGGAGCTTTTGTACGATGTACTATACATGTTAAAATTAAAAAGAAATGACAAGTGTATTATATTTTTAGGAGCTTTTTATTTGGGTATAGTTGCCGGAATATAATTTAAAGCTAGGGATAGCAACCTTTTATAAATAAAATATGCTAATAAATGGCGCTGGCTTCTAACACTTTTACATATAGCTCTCTCGTTAGTTTTGAAGGGGCAATATTCAACGTTGAAATCCCTCACCTGTCTGGGCATCGAGAGTCTGCCAGTAGCCTTCACTGGGCGAAGTCTCGTTACAGCCGGGGGGAGGCTGCGGGGGCTGGCCAGAATAGCGGAAGAAGGGGTTCTTCAGGTCGAGAGTGTTAAATGCTCGAAGATTGCTGCCCTCCACGGCCAACTCGATGTCGACGTCGTAACTTTGTCTGAAACACACACCATCAAACAGCATTCAACGTGCTATCCCATAAACAGACATGCTACCGACTGATCCATATGACTGTGCAACTAGAATGAAAACAAGACTTACCTTTTATTAGAGTTAAGGACCACTTTGCCAGAGACAGTCTGTCCCCGTTGTGCGAATAATGGAGTTTCTACGAGACACCGGACTTGATACCAATGAGTCAGAGGCTGCGTCGGTGAAGTAGACAGCCAGACTGCTTGCCTGCAACAAAACATCTTTTAATCGAGGGTTAATATCCCACTCAATTCATTTTGGGAATGGGAATACTCTGAGACCTGTAGGGATGAGTTTGGCAAGAAAGCAAAAAATTGGAAAATGTCTCCTAAATATGTGTTTGCTACACTTTTCTCCAGCCATTACCTGTGCCATGGATTTTTAATGCCGAAGTTGATTGCACGAAGGTTTATTTTATCCGACTGACGTACTGTATCTTTTCTAACAGTCACCATAACGACAATGTTAAGAAATATAAAACCAATCTATTTTCTTACACTACATATTACACAACGCAAAACACATACAAAATCAAAAGTATACAACGCCATGTGAGCAACAAGCAACACACGATATGAAACTGTTAGGCATAGCGTACCCAGGGTCGCCCAGAGGGGGGTGGGGAACTGGGGCACTTTGCCCCAGGCCCCCAACTGCCGGAGGGACCCCAAAAATTTTTAAAAAAATATTTATTGGATTTCCTCAGAAAGAAAATTCTGAAACTTGTAATGTACTTCAAAATTCAAAATAATCTCCTGAAAAAAGGGGCCCCCCAAAAAAATAAATTATTCGATTAATCAGATTTCTTGGCCCCCAACAGAAGTTTGCCCCAGGCCCCGTAAAGTCTCTGGGCGGCCCTGAGCGTACCTGATTTAAAGCGTCGCTTTACATCTCATCACTTCCGACTAATATGCTAATTTTTTTGCCGACTGAGAGAAGGCGTTGCCTTCGAGCGGCACGTATAAGATAAGCGTCACTTCCAGTCACGTGCTCAGGGGGAGTTGCCCATCGTATGCATTTGTATTTAAAGAGTGGCGTGTTGCATTTTTTTACTACTAGGCTGGATGGCAGTCGACTGGTAAGCTCTCCCAATGTCGTACTAACGATGTTATCCCCGTACTTTTTTTCACTCAACATTTGAAACGTTATGTTTCCCTTTTATTTTTATTGCCGTATTTTAGTTAGGATGAGCGAGGATTTGGTAATTAGTCAAGCTAGAATAAGTCAGGGCATTTTCGTTTGTTTTCTGAATTACTTTTATCATTATATTTCGTTATAATTTTTTTGTTTATTGAATTAAAAATAAAAGATTTATTTTTAACTTCGTTAGTTTTATTTTCTTAAACACTGCACTCAGCTTGTATCTAGTCTTTTTAATAATACTGTTGTTTAGCCGTTGTTAAACAACAGTATTATTAAAAAGGATTATGGGCAGCTAAATTAAAATTCAGCTAAATTAAAATCTTTAAATATTGGTAGTGTAATACCGAATGTTGAAGGCTGACATTTTTTTAACCTTAATTGGTGTATTTTTGTGCAGTGTTTGAAGCTACGACCCCAGTAGCGATTAGGAAATTGTTTAAGAAGGGGGGGGGGGGGGGGGGGGGCATAGCTTAAAACGTAATTTTTTTTTTATAAATAGGTATCTTAAATTCTTTTAATTCGTGAACCGTAAGAATTTTTTTTTCTTTCCAAAATTTTTTTCAGAATGGCTACGGCTACATCAGTGATAGAAAAGTTAAACGGCTCAAATTATTTAAACTGGATTTCGGACATAAAATACGTGTTGCTAGAAAAAGGGGTGAGGGACATCATTGATGGTTCCAAAATTGAACCCGAAGCTAAGGCAGATGCCGAAAAATTCAAAAACCGGTCAAATGTAGCTTTGTCGACAATTTACTTGAATGTTGAGCCAGACTATAGGAAAATAATAGAGGATACTTCTACTCCAGTTGAGGCGTGGAAGAAATTATGGGAAAACTTTTATCCGGATTCGCGTTCTAACCACATGAAGTTGTTCTCAGATTTAATTGAATGCTGAATATTACCTGAGGAAACTATTAATTTATTCGCTGCCAGACTGTTGAGGACAAGTACCCAGTTGACTGTTATCAATCCTAAGTTTGATAATATTTATACGTCTTTCCAACTATTGCGATATCTGCCTTCCGAATATGACAGTGTAGTCCAGTCCATTTTGAGATGGGAAAAGGATAAATTTACATATAATAACATAGTAACTGAGTTAGTATCAGAAGAGGCAAGATTAGCGCTAAGGAGACATGACGAAGGTGACAAAGTCTACGTACAGAATATATCCGCCTATGGCAGACCGTCATTGAAGAGAAATATAATTTGTTACCGCTGTGGAAAGGCGGGGCACGTCAAATCTCAGTGTCACACCAAAAGCTCTACATTCTCAATACCTCCCGAGATGTACAACAATCCTTTCCCTGGCCAAACCCAGTTCCGAAGCAAGCACCGAAACGCATTCCCAGAGTCCCGGGGTTCATCTTCTGACAACTCTACCAGGTCGGCTAAAGATCAGCAGTATCCTCGATCCAGGAATCGTAGACTGAGAAACCGGTCAAGCCGAGGAAAGAGACCTTTACGTTTTTCCTTTGCATAAAATATAAAAAAGAGGAAATTCACCAAAAAGCAGCAAAAACTCATCCCTAGACATGACAGATTCCGTAATTCTTGTTTTAAAAGAGAAGAGGGGTACTTACGTGGAGCCAAAAAAGGCAACATCAAACCAGAAGGCTAAACCATGAATTTCTCCAGTCTGGTTCATGGTGAAAGTGAGAGGAATTTCGATTTGGTGTAAATCAGTCTCTTGAGCTACTAGAAAATCTACAGTGTAACGGATTGACTTGGCCATACAAATATTGATATCAAAAGTATCCTGAAACACACAAACACATTATTAATAGAAAAAAATTTTATTTTGCACTTAATTATTATCCCGAACTATTTGTATTCCATCACACATGCAATTATACTAGGAAAAGAAAACGGAAGATTGAATAAAAATAAGGAGGTTGACTTCAATTGTAGCATGCATATCAACATATATTCAACATTAATAATTTTTAAAAAAACTGTTTCTTTGGTCTATCTGGCTTTTACTTTCTAAAATTGACTCCCATAAGTAATTCCAAACATACTTTGCAGTCCAAAAGGACCCAAGTGAACAAAGAACACACCGAGAAAGCTGAATGCAGCCATCAGGGACAAAATAGCAGCTTGTGATTAAGTTTAATTAATTTAAAAAATTTAATTTCATTTTAATTTGAGATATACCCAATACACACTATTTATTGTACATTATGAAATTCATAACCCACTCAAATTTTACCTAAGACATTAAACCATGCAGTCATTGATGAGCCAATGTCAACTTTAGGCTTAAGCTGCTGCACAAAATTTTATTCAATCATTTATCTCTTTCAATACAGAAAACACTCCATTCAACATCTTTGCGTGGGAAAATCTTATTAATGTTGAAAATTCTCATAAGACCAAATTAAAGTGCATCAATTCAGATTTTGCAGAGAAAAGGATAGGAAACATTGAAAGGTTGTAAATACATGCATCCAAAAAATAATACATTGAAAGAGGCAATTTTCCCAATGAATACTCACAACAATAGGTTGTCTAAAATACTCTTTGACAGCAGCGTCGCGCAAGCTAGCGAGGTCTACACCGTGGAATGACTGGTGGTACCTGCAACAGACATTCAAAAACTATTTCATCTATGTGAGTGTGTATATATATGTATATCAATATATATATATATATATCAATCTATACACATAGTTATACATATACATATATATATATTGAAATCTTGATCTGTTGTTTTTCAAGGGACCGATTTAACTGAACGATAAATGCGGGAACATAACAAAGCAATATGATCATCGGGACTGGGTGAAATGACACACACTGAAAAACCATGATTCGGAGAACAATCGATCAAGATTCCACTGTGTACATATGTATATACACATATAAATAAAGAAGCTATCTGGTCCACACTTTCAATGATATTCAGTAACAGAAGAAAAGGCTTTTGCGGCTTTCATTGGCTTCTTGGATCAAAAAAGTTTTAACCGGCTTGAGCAGCATTGAAACAGGTCAAACAATCCTATTGATCGGAATAATTAATTTAGTTAACTATATACATTATGGTTATTTACTTGGTTAATATAGTAAAGAAACATTAAAGACTAGACAATATTTACAAAGAACAGAGAAAATGAATAATGGCAAATGTTTGAATCACACCAGCACACAGGAAAATTAATTTTATTTGTCCATATGACTATATAGCTGGGCACCACATAGAAACGAGTCGTAGTTATGTAAGGGGAAAGACAGTAGTAGGATGTTATTACATGTGTCACTGTTGACATACATGTGACATGTATTATTACATATGCCACAAGCTTTTATTATCCCTGCATCGAACCTCATACATTACCTGACTCCGGTAGTGTTGCGCCCTGGCTCAAAGTGCCAAACTAGGTCCCTTTATACAGACATATATATATATATACACACACACACACACACACACACACACACACACACACAGTCGACTCCAGTTAATTGGACCAAATCCCATCTTGTAACATAAGGCATGTTCGTTTAATTGGACTGGTTATCAGGACCAATATGATAGTGTCTTCATATGGTCTGATTAACCCGAATCCACTGTATACATATATACTTTGTGGGCTGAGATTACAATAGCACCACCATTTTGACCATGATTGTACCTTCTTCCATTCTCTCTGACATCACAGAAATTTACTTATCATCATAGTGAATTCGTAGAGTTCACCAGTAGATTTTATATAACAGTTATATATATATCTGGAAAGGATACATTTTCATTTTAGTGAGTAATAATACAGAAGAAAAGACAGCAAAAAACTGGTTGACATTTTCATAAAGCCGTTCCATTTTGACTCAAGTTAGTCCTTTAACATAGAAAGGACAAAAATGAGCAATGACCATCCAAAAACAGGAAAATAAATTCATATCAATTTTCTGTAGACTCAAGTCGATAAGAGGTTTTGTTTTCGAAATTGGGCCAATACAAAACACTGACACTCCCATTTCAACTCGGAATGAGTCCCCTTGAAAGACCTTGAATACAATCATTATATTCAGGCACTGAAAATGCACACGGATGCTTCTATGTTTCTGCCAGGACACAATGAAATCATTCACCCCAAAACTGACCGTTTCTTCAGCTAGAATATATATATATATATATATATATATATATATATATATATATATATATATATATATATATATATATATATATATATATATATATATAGTCGATTCCAGTTAATCGGACGATCATTTTGGTCCTAATAACTGGCTGGTCCAATTACACGAGCATACCTTATTAGGCTTATGCAATAGAATTTGTTTCGGTTCTTTAGGATTCGGTCCAAATAAGCCTCTGGTCTGATTAACCCGATTAGTCTCTGTGTGTGTATGTGTATGTATATACAGTGATTTCCGCTTATAAGAATCACGTTTGTTATTACTGTTTTTGATTCTTATAGCCGAAATTTAGGTTTTTGAACAGGCACACACACACACCTATATATACATATATTAGATAATTTACCATAAAATACTCTTTAATTTACGTTAATTATCTTTTATTAAAATTATTTTTTATAATTTTAAAAATACAACTCAATTTCTAGACCTATAAGTAGATACACATGATTATAGTAAGAGAAGAAAACAATACAATATTTGTTACAACATACCTGCTTAACAGTTTTAACATTTCAACTACAGGAAGGGAACAAGAAAAAGTTTTCTATGGTAGTTTGACGTAATGAAGTTTTCAGGAAGCAGTGTATACCTCTTTTAATACTAATAGTCTCAGACGAAGATTCACCTTTAGCTTACGTTTTGCAGTTTGATATCGTGCTGAATCAACTAATGTCACGTTTGCCTAAGTGATAGTGGACACTTCGCCGAAGATTTATGTGTTTCAGGATCCAGGAAACCACAACCAGGATGTCGGAGGTGGGAAAAAATAGTCCTTATTTTTGCTTGTCAGTGGAGAAAAGTGAAATCGGACCCAGACGGGTAAAGATGCCCCCCGGGTCAAGCTAATACGACAGTGTAGTGCTAAAGCGTTTAAGGAGAAACTATTATGTTATGTCTAACAAATACAGGGATGAATTTTATTATTTTATTCCATTCCATCTTATCAATCCTTCTTTTTTTTTTTTCTTAAAAAGAAAGAAAGAAAGAACTTCGTGCCTTTTGAGGGTTTAAGTGGTTTTTTTGGAAAAATGAAAGGAAAGCGAAGAGTGTAAACTGATTCTTAAAACCGGTGGATTGATTCTTTAAAGCAAAAATTTTAACATGGAAATAATACATTTGTTTTTGTTTTCGTGATATTGATTCTTATAACCACTGATCACTATAAGCAGTGGTTACTGTATATATATATAAAAATATACACACACACACACACACATATATATATACACACACACAAAAGGTGCCAGTGGTTGAGCTCAGGAGGAGGCAGGAAGCCATCCTACTAAATTCTGTAATTGTTGAAAGCATATTGTAATATCCCTTTCAGCTGAGCATAGGGAAGTCATATAAAATGAGGGTAATTTTTGTCCAATTCCCAATTGTGTACTGGCAGCAATTTTATCGAATGATTTGCAAAGGATAGGCATGATTCCATCGAATGTCAAGATAACGGAAACCAGGGTTGTGGATAGCATGCAATATGCAAACCTGGTTATCACATATATATAAATATATATAATCACATATATATCACATATATATAAAAAATAACAGTGGAATGTCTCTATCCGGCCACTCCTTAAAACAGCGACTTTCTTTGTGGAACCATGATAGGCTAACATACAGGTATTTCACTGTATATATACACATCTATACATATAAATATATGTATGCATAAATATATATATATTAATGCATATATGGGCTCGAGGTTGCCTTGTAGTAGCATGCTGGGATCAAATCCTGACATGCGCCATTAAATACCTCGATGTTTAGGCTGGATAGAAGCTCGTTAAATTCATAGACCGGAATGTTTACAATACCCCCCAGATGTCAAAGTGGCAACTAGCTAAGATGGACAATGCCCCTTGTGGTGCTATATAAAAAACAGGAGCCTATATGGACCTTCAACCCCTTTTGTTTTGTCCCTGCTACTTTCCTGTCAGGAAAGCAGGGGACGTCAGATACTGCTTGTGCCCACGCGAGAGAAGGTGTGCGGTTGTTGGCTCTTGAGAGAGTCGGGCAGACGAGTACAGTGTGTGGGTGTATTGAGACCTCGAAGACGCACTAGGTCTTTGTTAGGTAACAGTCATTGGGAGATGAGACTGAAGTAGTTAATTGATTGTATATTATGTAAAATAAGTTTGTGCTTGCAAAATAAAATAAAATTTTGGATGTTCACTGGTTTGGTCCTGAACTGTATGATGTGAAAAGTTACTTGTGTACCACCGCAAATGTACTGAACGAAATGAACCAAAGCAAACCTGTAGAAGTGACGAGGTTTTACAGACCTGGTTTGGAACCCCCAGCCAGGGAGCATTAGAAACAACAACATATGTATGTATGCATATAGATATATATAAAACAGTGCCGTAACTGACTGACTGACTAACATATAACGAACAGACCAAACCACTAGACCTAAAGGGTTGAAATGTTTCATGGCGATACTTCTTATAGTGTAGGGGTGCCCTAAGAAAGATTTTTCAAAATTCTTTATATTTTATAAAATCTGTTTTTGTAACATACTTTAAAGTTTGCATTTAAAATAATAACCCAAGGGTTATAAAATTTCATATCAAGAGAAAAATCATAAAAACTCCTTCAAAATGAAATCTATTTTAAATCTTTACCTCCATTTTCTGATTTTTCATGAATTTTTAAAGATTCATTTTTAGAATTTAATTTATTAAATGCTGATCATGTGGTTTCTTTTCTTTTTGTGATACTTTAAACTAATTTTGCGCCATGTGCATAGCAACGATATAAATTGACAAAAATATTTTTCTTCTTCTTTCTAATGCGGCAGATGATTGGACATTATTGAAAAAAAAAATTAAAATACAGTAAAAGAAATGTTCCTCAAACTGTACTATATTCTTTAGTATGTTCTATTAGATTTAATTTTTATATTTTCTTCTAGATTATTTATAAAAATATCCTTTACGATGTTTTTATAAATATATATATATTTTGGTATTAATTTTATACATTGTCCATTATGTATTTAATTTGAATGTAGTCCATAGCAAAGCATGGGTATTCAGCTAGTAGATATATATGTGTGTATAAATAAATACATATATATATATATATAAATTACACAAAATCTACACTACTAGCTAAATAATTGGAGGCACTTACCAAAAATTCGCCTTATTCAATTGCTCCATGTATAAGGCGGCATCGCTGAAAGGAGTTATGTGCAAATCGCCTCGCGAAGGAAACATCTTACCTGAAAACACCAACAAAACAATTAGTTAATTATTATACACATATATAAATGTATATTAAATATTGAAGTATAATAATACACTTTAATATTTATTATTACAGTACTTAAATGAAATCAATTTTGTAAACGACACAAAATGCCAGTTACTGAACCCAAAATTTTGGGTTGGGGTCAGACAATGTTGCAGAATTCATCAAATTATATATATATATATATATATATATATATATATAAATGGATATGTGTGTGTGTGTGTGTGTGTATGTATGTTCCAGCATCACTCTGGAACACCTGAAGAAAACTTGGTGCAACATCACTTAGAATCTGGAAAGAAACACTGTGGGGGGGGGGGGGGGATACCCCTAGCAGGGGCAGGGGATAGATGTAAAACTAATTGAAAATGACTGATATTAGTGCCGAATCCATAGTTTTCGGAGTCGCTGATATTTATTATGACACTTCCGATGCCATTTAAGTGCAAGTTCAGTCCCCCCCCCCCCAACCATCAGAATTGGGAGGGGGAGGGAAGAAGGGGTGAATATAAAATGTCCAAAAGGAATGAGAATACTGTCGAATCCATAATCTTCGTGGTCGCTGAGATCAATAGTGACACTCCTGATACCATTTAAGTGCAAGTTCAGCCCTCATCATAATTGGGGGGAGAAGTGAGAAGAATACACTATAGGTAGAATTCATTCCTTTTACTGTCTAATAAAAAATTGGGATAAATAAATGCCTGGGCAATGCCGGGTAAACAGCTAGTAGATATATACATACATATACAGTGGTGGCCAAAATTGTGAAAACCTTTCGCAAAAAGTGTATCCTTGAGGTTTGAGGCCTCATAACACTACTTTTTGTTACGCAATACCATAAAATTATATATCAATGGAAAGACAAGTTAATGAAGAATGTAATGCAACAAAGTTTGTTGAATTACCTGTATTCTATCAAAAGTTATAGCCAATGTTAGTATGAAGAATCTTTCCTTCATTTGAAAGCAGCCAATGAGCATGGGTGTTTAGAGAGCCAAACAGGTGACATGGTTTTGGCAATAATCCGAACAGGCCACAGTAGGCTTGCTGCTCAGAGGAGGACATTTTGTCAGTGCTATTGGAGTTGGACAGTGCTTTATGTAATTGCTATTTTGAATGTCATTAAGCCTCATAAAAGCAAAAAGCCCAAAGAGTTGACAGGTCACCAAAGAAAGTGATTTAAAATAGTAATATCATGTGAACAAGGCTACAGTTATGAAGAAATTAGAGGACACATAAGCAAAGGTGGCATTTCTACATATTTGAAGAGGTATAACAAGACAACCTCAGGATGCACTACAAAGCCAGACTGTTAAAGGCAGGAAAACGTGCACAACAGCAAGTGATGATAGAAAAATTTAGAGACTATGCATAGCTGACCAAAGAAAATCATTTAGATGCATTGAAGGCGAAATGGCCTAAGAAATGTGAAGTTGAGTGCAAAGTATGTCAGCACAGACTGCAGGGATTTGGTCTAAATGCTAGAATTCCACACAAAAAAAGAGACTTTTTATCCGTCAAACAAAGTTTGAACAGATTAAACTGGGCTAAAACACATACATGTAAATTGGGCAACAGAACAATGGGACAGTGTTATTTGGTTTAATGAGACCAAAATTACTCTTTTTGGCAGTAATGGCTTAAAATATGTAAGAAGAATTGCATCCTGATTGTATTACATGCCCGACTAATGTTATATGGTGTTGTATGACATCAAAAGGTGATTAATGGGAATATGAATGCCCAAAAATACATAAATAAAATACTTGAACCCAAAGTAAAGTCATCTTTCCCAATATAATGAAGCGTTTATATTTCAACTTGATTAAGCTCCATGTCATGTAGCTAAGATTGTAAAATAATCATATTCCAACGCTAGAATGGCTGGGAATAGTCCAATTGAAAACATATGGGGCAGACTAAAGAAACTTGTTAAACAGAAGCACCCAGCAATAAAAGTAAATTAATAGAAGTGAAAATCTTGAGCTGAAGAAATAAAAGACTTGGTTCACTCCATGGGAAGGTGTTCTAAGGCCATAATGAGGAATTTGCATGTTTTTTTATTTTACATTTATGATATAGAAATAGAAAAATATGATCCAAAGCTTAGAACTCTAAAAGTTAACATAGTTTATAAAACAATGAATTTTAGGAAAAAATTATAAATTATTTTTCTTCAAAACTAGTTTTCTTAGCAATTTTCAGATTGGACAATAAGACTAATTGCATCGAAATGTTCACAGTGTACATATAAAGTTTTAAGAGTAAATTTGCGCAAAATCAAAATGTAAAGTCTTACTTCCTAGCCTTCAACATACATTCATAAGTTTATAAGCACAAGGGAGTTGGAATTACAGATTCTGAATTAAGCAAAGCAAGTCAAGATATCACAGTAATATATGATTTCAATTACCTTTTGGTAGGTTTGCTACTATAGACTTTAAAAAAAGAATCAAAACTTTGTTGGAACAATAATTTTACCAAATTTTATTTCATTTTAACTAATATTATATAAAATATGTAAATAAATAGAATTTCTAATTAAAAATTTAGTAACCATGTGCACACAGCTAATTATTGTTTCTTTAATGCTTGATAACTTGCTTTTTTAGCTCTGATTAAATTAATCTAATTCTGATTAATAGCTCTGGGTTTTCCGGAGTAAACTAAGATTTACGCGGGGCAGTTGGCAGATGTGTGCATAACCAATCTTTTAAGATAGAATAATCAATAGGATAGAAGCTATAAATACCATTAGGAATTAACCACTTCTTAGCATGTAAATACGTTTCCAACATCCTCTCGTTGAAGAGCATGTAACCCATGGGCTCCGATATGATGACGTCCACCATTTCGGGCAGATTGATCTCCTCGATCTTCCCGGGTATCACCACCACTCGACCGCATAATTTGTTATGATACACTAGAGTCTGAAAACAGATAGAAACAAATCTATATCCAAACCAATGGACATTAAGTGGTCAAACGATTACACATATAGTGCACTAAGAAACAATTTTCAAAAATTCAATTTTTTAAGCTGTTTTTGCAACATTCTTTAAAGTTTGCATTTAAAATAATAATATGAGGGTTATAAAATTTATATCGCGAGAAAGATCATAAAAATTCATTTAAAAAGGAAACATTTTTCAAATCTTGACCTCCATTTTCTGATTTTGGTGAATTTTTAAAGAAGTGAGAATTCATTTTTAGAATTTAATTTATTAAATGCCGATCATGTGGGTTTTTTCTTTTGTGATACTGTAAATTAATTTTGTGTCACATGCATAACAACGAAATAAATTGACATAAAAAATATTAAAATACGGTAAAAGATAAAATTTAACCCCTAGACTCAAAATGATGGAAGTTTTTAAAGAACTTCAAATTAGTATGTTTTATGGATATTAAACGTTCAAATTAATTGCATACATTGACCGTTGTATTTAATTTGAATATTTTCTTCTACATTATTTTGTCAATAAGAATATCCGTTACGATATTTTATAAATATATATTTTATTTTGTTGGCAATAATTGCATATATTGACAGTTGTATTTAATTTGAATATACTCCATAGCGAAGCAGGGGTATTCAGATAGTATATATATATATATATATATATACACATACACATGTATATACATACACATTACACATATATACATATTTATACAGGGTGTTACAAATAAATGCAACCACACTTTTACTGGCTGGTAAAACGCTGACTTTTATTTGCAGATTTAATGGTTGAGAAATAATGGCCAAATCCCAATTAGGAAAGTTTGTGTTAAAGTGCTATTGGAAGTACGAAAATGAGGTAGAAGTGCAAAGACAATTTCAGAGAGAATATTACGCTGATCTGCCCAGAAGACTTGCCATAAGAGAAATAAGAGATAAGTTTGAAGCAGATGGAACAGTTCAGAATGTTCAAGAAAACCAAGATCATTGACACAGAAGAAAGGATGTTGGAAATGTATCATCTAAAGACGCCAGGCAGCTCATGAAATAGAAATTCCAAAGGATGTTGAAATTAGTGCACACTCTCCAGATAGGAGAACTGAGTTTAATAAAACAACCAGTATGTAACTGTTGAACTCAAATCAGTTCAAAATGTGATGGACCCTATCCTTCTGGATTGATCCTCTGAACATTCTGAACAGTTCCTTCTGCTTCAAACTTGTCCTATGTCTACTAAGTGGATTGGTGTGAAATTCTCAATCAAACTGTCCTTGCACTTCCAGTAGCACTTTAACCCAATTTTCTTTCTTCAAAATCTAATCTGGATTCGCCCATTATTTGTCAACCTTTAAATCTGAAAAATAAAATTCAGCATTTTACCAGCCAATGAAGTGTGACGAAAAGTTTTTTTTGCAACATACTTTTTTTATATGCATGTATGTATGTAGACACACACATGCATACATAAATATATATATATATAAATATACATACACTTATTCATAAATATACATATATATAATAAAAATATCTATATCCAGAGCTTTTTTTTCTAGGGGTAAGCAGGGATACAGCATATCCCTACCTTTTTTTAAATATTATTTTGGCTTAACTGAAATTTTAAGAAACTTACGAATCAATTGTGAATATAAAACAAAAAGAATGTTTTTTAAATTGCAAGTTTTTTGTTCCCCTGTGACGTGATGTGTGAAAACACAAATAAAAATACACACCTTTATTTGAGATGAGGTGACCCACCTATTTGAGGATCTGACTGTACACCCACTTTTTTTTTCAAGGGGGGGGGGGGGAAGGCACTGTCTATATCTATATACATATACATGCATACACATACACACACATATATGTATTGGTGATTGTGACAGTAGTCAAGTCATGTATTTTTTGCTTTGAGATACTTGAAGTTTTCAGTTTGAACATGAACTAAATTTTGTTTAATGATGAAGCAACCAACTCAATCTAACGGTTCAATCTTCATAATTTTGCAATGATTGCTTCACATAATGGTAGTATTAAAAAACGCAATATGAAATAACTGATAAACTTATTTTTTTTGTAGATGTTTAACTTAGGCCACTTTCATAATCACCAGCACATACACACATATACATTATACATATATACACGCATTCATGTACATATAACACACACAGTGGAACCTCAATCTATCTTTTTTCAGCGGACCAATTGCACTGAATGACTATGTGGGAACATAACAAAGGAATATTATCATCAGGCCTGGTAAGGGAATGATCGATGGAGAGCCCACTGCATTTATATACTACCATTTCACAAGACAATATTTTTTTAAATACTCTAGACTGGAAAAAATATTTTCAGTTTCAAGAACACTTCCTCCAATATTTTATGATTGGCTTCTGATAAAATTAGAATACACGTTTGATTTCAATTTAAATAATCAAAGAGCAACCTTATCGCATTCGAAATCTGACCATCCTACAAAGCTGCCAGGCCCTGATTTTCGATTAGGTCTGGGACCCCCAAAATTTTTATTTAAAAAAAATTCCTAATTCAATTTTTTTTAATTTTACCTTTTTTAATAGCAATTTTTTTATATATCCTTTCAAATTTGGTTGATTGGTTCATCATATGCATAGTTATATATGTAGTTTATCATATGTATGTTATAGTATATGTAAGGGATTAATAAGTTTTTCTGGTTGCATTGTATTGGTGTTTTAATGATGTTGTATTGCTTTTTGTTAATTGATAATGTTCTAGGCTTCTACGCTTCAAATAGACAATTCTTGGTAAAATGGTACTTTCACAATGATTCATGATTTTTTTGTGCATCAATTTTGGAAATTTTTTGCCCATATCAGTGTTAAGGGGTGCAGTAGTCAAGAATTTTATAAATTGGGCCTTGGAAGGTGCTGCTCAAGAAATTCAATAATTGATAGATACATGTATAAATTAATATATAGTTGTATCTACAAATATATATATCCCTATCCATCCCTAACAAATCCAATGCTTACTTCCGCATGCTTCGCCATGGAACTTGCCTCCACCGCATACACTTTTCTGGCACCCGCTTGAACCGCGAAGAAAGACAAAATGCCGGAGCCAGCACCCACGTCCAAGATGACCTGAAAGAAATGCACACAGAGTTAGAAACTTGACAGACAGCACTCGAGACAGAGCAATGAACAGAATCTTACTTTGTCTTTGAAGTCATCCATATTCGCCAAGATGGCCCTCTGGTAGGTGGAGGTTCGAATGTAGTCTTGCATCATGTTTTGTTGTTGAGATAAATACCCATAAAACTAAGAAGAAAAAATATATATATATACATATTCATATATATGTATATACACATATGTATATATATGTATATACAAACATACATATATATATAAATAAAAAAACTCAGTACGTTTCTCCTGCACGGACGGGACCATTTTGATTAACAGTGCCTCTAATGGCAATTTCATAATCGGAAGATTTTTTTGCTTTTGCCAGATAAAACTTGTATAGTTATAGTTTTAGAATTAATTTGTTTCGGCTAAATAAATCAATTACAGAACTTGTACTATGCTATTCTTTTTGACCCATTCAATATGAAACATTCTAAGTATATATATATATATATATATATATATATATATATATATAGTGGGGTTACAGGTGAAACACACTAAGTCAAAAAACCTGATTTTGAGAAAACACTGATGAAAGATTTTTTTCTTTTAACTTCTTTGGTAGTAACATTAAATCAAGTTAAGTTATAGCACTGGCGGTTTTTTTGCTAACTACGAACCAGTCTTGGCTCTCATATGCTTATTATACATTACTATTACCTGGATGGTTAGTGTATTTTACCTATACAAACTACTGGTCTAGAGTACTTAATGTGATTACAAAACTTTGAAAGACAAAATAATAAATAAATAAATAAAGCTATGACTTAGTGGGTTTCACCAGTAGAAATACCTTTTCCTGGTCAAGAAAAGCTGAAAATCTGTAAATCGATAATTTTGATTTAGTGCGTTTCACTTGCAACCCCACGAAATATATATATATACATATATATTACAACATTGCCTTTAAATAAAGAAAGGCTTACCTGGAAATACTGTGTTGCCGAGGAATCATCTGTGCGAATGGAAAACATAGAACTTCGACCATTTCTGTAGCTGTCTATAATACCTCGAAATCTAGAATTGTCTGAAACAGAAATTGACACAATGCAACACTTGAAAACCACTTAAATCCAACTACATCTACATACTACCTATCTATATAAGTATGTATGTGTGTGTGTATATATATATATATATATATGTATCTGTGGCTTGGTACAAGAAGTGCATAAGTCAGTTTTCTCCAAGATGACTTTGCTTATTTCCCTTAAAAAAAAAAAAAAAAAAAAAAAAAAAAAATTTCAATGTTAGAAGTACCTACATCTGTCCGATGCTTTAAAAGTGTTTTCTAAACTAACCTTGAAACAAATTTATCAGTTTCAAGAACACTTCCTCCAATATTTTATGATCAAACTCTTGGCCTCTGGTATAATTAGAACTAGAATCCGATGAACACACGTTTGATTTCAATTTAACATGTGTGTTCATTAGAAACACACATTGAAAATATTTTTTTAAAGAGACGCAAGCAAACAAAGTCATCTTGGAGAAAACTGACTTTGGTACATCTTGTACCAAACCACAGATATACACTACTGGCCAAAAGTATTGGAAGTTTGAGAAACCTAACATTTTTTCAAAAGTAAGCCCCAAAAAATATTTTTTCAATGCAACTGATATTTTTTACCGTAAATATGTTAAATTAGTTTAAAGACAAGATATGATTAAGTTATTGAACAAAAATAATCATTTAATTTTATAAAAAAATAGCATACAAAAAATGTACAGGTTATCAGAAATTGGCACCCATTTTGGCTCCCCAGAATAAAATGAAATAAATAAACAATTTCAATTTCTGAGCAGAAAAGATAATAAATGAGTGCAATTGAAACGAAAAGCATTTAATATGTTGTTGGGCCGCCTCTGGCTTTGATCACAACAGCCACTCTTTTAGGCATGGAATCCACAAGGTTTTGCAACACTTCTTTTGGTATTTCATAGTGCCAAATTTTAATTATTTTCCGAATCTCTCATTTTGTTCTGGGATGATTTTGAGGTATTTTCCTTCCAATTATACTCCTTAAATTCTCAACAGAATTTAAATCTGGCGAGTTTCCTGACCATGGGAGAACATTAATACCATGTTTTGCAAATTCAGCTTTAACCTAAAATAAGGAATGTTTTGATTTAGAGTTCAGAATTAAACTCTTATGAAATTTAATTTCAAAGTTTTTCTTGTCTTTTTTGATGTATTGCAGGGTGCTAGGTCTTGCTGAAATATCCATTTCTGCCTTGGGAACATGTCATAAGCACTAGGAAGCAATCGATCCTTCAGCACACTAATATACTGATCACTCTTCATAGTTCCCTGTACAAAATGGAGTCGTCCATTTTACTTATATGACATGCAGCCCCATACCATTTGGTTTTCTGGGTGCTTTGCTGTACATACCAGGCAGTCTGGACTATGCAAAACCTAGTGGATTCTATGCCTAAAAGAGTGACTGTTGTGATCAAAGCCAGAGGCGGCCCAACAACATATTAAATGCTTTTCAGTTCAATTGCACTCATTTATTACCTTTTCTGCTCAGAACTTGAAATTGTTTATTTAATTTTATACCAGGGAACCAAAATGGGTGCAATTTCTGATAACCTGTACATTTTTTGTATGCTATTTTTTATAAAATCAAATAATTATTTTTGTTCAATAACTTAATCACATCTTGTCTTTAACTAATTTAACATAGTGACATCAAAAAATATCAGTTGCATTGAAAAAAATATTTTTGGGGGGCTTATTCTTGAAAAAAAATGTTAGATTTCTCAAACTTGCAATACTTTTGACCAGTACGGTGTATATATAATGGAAAAGTACCGTATATATATATATATATATATATATATATATATATATGGTACTTTTCCGTTATAAGCACTACAATCGTTTTCACACCAATTTGGCACATTTTTGAGAATTGATGCAACGAGAGAAAAGTAATGTGATATAATCACGCTATTGATTTGCAAATTACAATATTCAAATCTCGAGATTCAAGGAACAAAGAGGCACTGCTCGTCATCATTTGGATTCTTATTTCATAGAATTCAAGTAGCACCGTATGCATTGAAAAGAAAATATATTCAGTTCTATGTTGAATGCAATTTCCAAATTCATGCCTCCTGTCTAATGTTAAATAGATTTTTTAGTGCTTTTAGTTTTCTTTCTTTCCATGTGTGTTATTTAAGATAAAATAAATATTACTGCATTTTTCTGATCCGTAAATGAGATTATATACTTCATGTTTTGTTGTTGTCAATATACCTTTTTGATCTTGTCGATGCGCTGATACAATGTGTCGTGTTGGCAAATCAGGTGTCTCCTAACGTTTGCGTAACATCCGGAATTATTGAGTTATTTAATTCGCCAATACAATCTGTTGTATCTGTGCATCGCCAAGGTTAAAAATGTGCCAAGTGTAGTGCTTATAATGGAAAAGTATCATATATATATATATATGTGTGTGTGTGTGTGTATGTATATATACAAGATAGGATCAAAAAGTTCAAAGACTAATTAATTTAAAATAATAAAATATGAAATAAACTTTAAAATTAACATTATGAACCTGATAACAGTATTATCATTTGCCACTAGATAGAGTTCTTGCTGCACATTCCCATAACCCCCAAAAGATTGATTCATGTAAGGAAGTAAAATTAAAGTGACAACTTGAACAGAGGTCATCCATAAAATTCTGTTTTTTATTAGGAAAGAATGCATCAAAGATTGTAGAAATGTTAAATAAAGCAATTCACAAAGTGTAATCAAGAGGAATTATTATTGAATGAATTTAGCAATTTAAAGATGGCTGCACTTCAAACAATAGATAACAGCATAACGAACATTTTTTTGAGCAAATCTCACAACAATTAAAAACCAATTTTCCCCATTCGATGTGGAATCATCTTGTTGTGGTGAATGGGCTTTCCGCTAAGAGTGCTACAACTGCTGAATGACGAAGTCATTTTTTCAATTAAAAAACGATACAGTCATGTACACTGAGCAGTACAGTTAGTTTAACCTGTAACTCAAACAATAGCCGTCGCACTGGGATTCAAATGACACTGGTAGCCGAACTTATTTACGTTACGACGAGTAAATCTCCATCTGTTGCTAAAATTTTGAACTTTTTTCCCTTATGCTATACCCTTTCCCCCTTCATCGAGTATATTCAGGTCAAATTTCAGGCCATTTTGACCAGTAAATCTTTTTATACAGCTTTTTGAAAGGTTCAAATTTAATCATAATCACCTTGTATATAATCCAATAAGAAAATCAAATTACGAAAAATTAAGTAAAATTGAGACTTACCATTGGCATTCCGAAACTTTAAATGAAGAGTCGACATATCTTTTGAAATCACATATGCAAGGGCACCTAATTTTGCACCATCTGTGTCTTTATCAAAGTGAAATTCTAAGAGGGAATCGGGACCATTTGTACCAGCTAAAAACATCAAAGCAATAGAAATTATTGTCATTTCATTCAAATTCTATTTATCATTCATATATATATATATATATTTATTTATACACACATGTATCTATAAATGTATATACAGATATAAATAGAAACATAAATAACTGATTGTTCAGTAAATTGAACGGTACCAAAAGATCTGGATATGGCTACTAATCACTTTTGACCATCACCACACACATGCACACACACAAATATATATATATATATATATATATATATATATACATACACACACACACACACCCAATTCTCTTTTTGCACAGGGGGATACATACCAAAACTACCATGCCAAAAAAAAAAAAGATACAGTGAACATAAAAGTTGTAGATAGGTTCCATTCAGATATACTTAATTACCTGTGAAACTTATTTTAATTATGTTTATAAGGGTAATTTTTAAATTGAAATAGTGTAGCAGTTGCAAGTGGTTAAAAATAAATTGAATTTATTTTTTATTTATACATACTTATATATAACATTCATTCAGTGTCACTAATGGACAATAAATGATCGTTTCCTGTTGCGAAAAATAGTTCTCGTCACTGGAAATATTCAATCACGAAATATCTACAATTGTATCTTGAACAAAATTAACATGTTTTTGTTAGTTCTTTATATGATTCTACAAAATGTGCCATCATTTTTCAATCACGTTCGAAGAGCACAGCTTGTTCAACATTATTCCCATAGGCAAGACAATTATTTCCAAGTTTATTGGTTAGTCGGAGGCCACTCCATCTTCACTACCATAAACTAATGCGGAATCATTAATATTCTTTGAAATACTCTGTGATAATATTGCACTGAATATTTTTTATTCTGATTTAGATTTATTTAAACCATGTTTAAATAAATAAAACCACGTCAAAAAAAATCTGTTCTTTTCCCTGGACCCTGTTATTTCAAAAATAAAGAGAATCGGGTATATATATATATTACTGTGATAAACAAGTATCTGGAATGCTTCATTTAAAATACATGTATAGCAGATATCGTGTGCAAACCTTTATCAAACATTTTTACGACTTCTATAAACATCTGGCAATAGTCTGGAATTTATTTTATTTTACCGTCTGAAAATAAATTTGTTTTTGATGAGATAAAAATTTTCACTCTGTTGATTATCCGAAATGGTAAATGCTATTGATCAAAGAACATGTATTAAATTTTGTTTTCACAATGAAATTTATACTACAAAAGCATTTGAAATGTTGCATAAAGCTTTAAATGATGACTGTTCATCAAAAACAACAGTATTTGATTCGTATAAAAAGTTTAGAGATGGTAGAGAATCTGTTTTAGATGATCTGCGATCTGGTAGACCATCCACTTTGATTAATGATCAAGATATCGATATGCTCAGAGAATTGGTGCTTGGTGATTGCTGTTTGACAATAAGAGACATAACTTAACAAGTTCCTATATCATTTGGTTCCATTGAAGCAATTTTAAAAGATCATTAAAAATCATTCCCAGTTGTTCCAAGAACTTCTTCAAAGTAATTGATGTTTAATTCCAATGAAGTTGAAATGTTAGATGATATAAGTTATTATCAAAGGAGCATAACAAAAAAAAATATTATTCCATAAAAGGTATTGAAAAGGTTACTTTTCAGTAACAGAAAAAAAAAGAAATGCAGTACCATTAGAAAACTAATAAATCATTTCATCGAATCTATTCCAAAACCATTGAAACATGAAGGAATTCATAGACATCAATACGAAGTTTTGACAAATTTGAAAAAAAAAATATTTCCAAAGATAAAGTAATTTTTCAGGTAGATTACAGTGAAAATTATTCTTATAAATTAATTGCAGAACCCCAATCTTTTCATTTTGGAGGTTCTCGAGAACAAGTCATATTACATACACAGACCTGCCAACCTCAGTAAGAGCAAAATCCTGCAATATTCTACCGTGCATAAACTAATAGACGTAACGACATAACACAAAACAGTATAGTAAAAATTATAATAAACGAATTATAATGTATACTTACTTATAGTTTATAGGATCTCTTTAATAATATTACATAGTTCAAAATATTTCCTTACTGTTTAGCACATCTTGAAGTTATAATATTAAACAAAAGTTATATATTTGAAATTTGTAATCATACATTTTAATGTACATCCTATTTACACTAGCAGGGACCCCAGCAGTCTATATTTTGAGTACTTCTATTTCTTTATAATGTTTGTTTTAATTAATTGTAGAAAATCTTGGAATTTTTGTAGCATTTACTGTAGCTGATGTTCCTCTTTTTAAAAATTCATTGTCAAATTGTTCTTTATAACAGTGTCCTTGTGGGTTCAATTTGCATATTAGCAAATTTTCTAAGGTTTCTCTTGACATAGATGAACTGAGTATATATTTTTGTTATGTAACTAAAAATCCTCTCACATTCTGCATTACTGTGAGGCATTCTTAAAACTAGAGTTATTTTTTTACATTTCGGAATCCGGTAATAATAGTGTCCATTCCGGAAACCCGGAAGATGCATTAAAAATCCGGCATTGCCGGGGTAAATCCAGAAAGTTGGCAGGTCTGCATACAGGAATAAATTATTATAAAACTATCGACAAATATGTACAACAAGGGTTTTGCATTGCTTCAGGCAGCTTTCGTCATGTCCCATGCAGTATATGGGTTCATTTAAAGCCAATTTTTAATGATACTGCTATGTTTAATCCTCAAGTTAAAAAGGCTCACTTCATAAGTGATTCACAAACAAACCAATATCGGAACAAACTAAACTTTTACCTTTTCATGAAAGAAATTGTAAAGTACTTTCCAGTATTGAATGGCCTATTAAGGAAGATTGCCTGAAAATACCTGTAACGAATATTGTTTTGAAACCTTCAGTAATATTTTCCCAATATCACCCTGTCATTTTGCTTTTGCCAAAAATTGTTGATAGATAAAATGTTATAAAATAAATTTTTTGCAGAAATATGAAGTTTTAAAACATTAGGTGTTTCTAATGTATCATAAAATGTAATAAATTACTTAAAATAAAATGTAATGTGTATGATCATTTTACATGTCATTACCATGCCACAACGGAAAACTAATTAAAATCATAAATCTGGCAAACAATTTCTGCTGATATTTTTCTCATAGTGCCAAATACACAAACATTCCATTAGGTAACAAAAATATAGGGGATTTAAAAAAAAAAAAAAAATTTCAAAGCTAAAATTTCCCTTTATCCGAGAAAGACCCATATGCATATATCTACACAGTAAAACATTGTTTATCTGGACAAACTGGGGATAATCCAGGTAATAACCAAAACAAAATCCTAACTAAGCAGACTTACTGTTTATTATGATAAAAAACTATGTTTTGTAACAAAATTACATAGTATTGTTAACAAGACATCAAAAAACATAAAAATAACTTTTCACATCATTTCTTAACAAAGAATTGGTAAGTCTAGTAAAGCTTTCTTAAACTCAACAAAAAGCATTTTATTACCATAATTTGTTGTACAGTCTATGCAGGAACTATACATTGAATCAAACTAAAATCGAATATTTGGCATACTTGTAGTTATGTTCTTGCTATCATAATTAAAAATTATTTTTTCATGTGAACATAAAATAAAAATAATGTCTACAAATCTGATCCAGATAAACAAGGTTTTACTGTATGTGTATCACTAGCGCACCCAGGATTTAATCTTGGAGGGGCTGAGTTGAACGGATAAAAACATTTATAATGCAAATTCAATATCCATAATGCAATTTCTATTTCTTTTGGAGGGGGCCAGGGCCCTTTGGCCCACCCCCTGGGTGTACCAATGATGTGTGTGTATATATATGTATGTATATACATACATACAATATATACATACATACATAATCATATATATCTATATGTATATATTGGATGTATGTAAAAATTATAAGTAACTGTTGAAGTCACATCTGTAAGATGAAACTAGAAAAATATTAAAAGTTTTAATAAATTCAATCTGGTCATATCTATGTAAATAGACGTGATAGTCATTGAGGTGCACACAATAAATTTAATGTATAAAAAAATATTACAAAAAAACTGTTTGAAATCGGGTATAAATTAGTTGCATCATATTAAAATTATGAAAATGACATCAGTAAGCAATCCGGAAAAGAAAAATCACCTTGAACTAAACTAGCCGCAATACAAGGAATTTGGAACAAAGCCAACTGCAGATTATGTAAATAAAAACTAGAAAATCTGCATAAAAAATAATTTCACGGCATACAGAAGGATTTCTTTGAAAATGCAAAACAAAATATAAGACATTAATGATGGATTTGGCGTATTTAGTAGACTTAGATATCACACGATAGAATGAACGAACAGTAAATGGAGAAGTAAAGAATTTTTTTAGTCATATCAATCTTAAAATTAATAGAGTTAAACGGAAATAACGCGGGAAATAATACCGAATCAAACAAAACGAAAACGGATATTTTAATTCAAATGTCAAACGAATGCGATCAGGTTTTCGAAGCCGGGGATCGGTATTCAAGTCAATAAGAACAGGCCATATAGCTACTTACTTGGTTTAAAAACTAAATTAAGATTTTCGTATTCATCAGCCACATGAAGAGTTACAGGAAATGGTATTTTTTCAGTTTTCTGCATTTCTTCGGACAATGATGAAACAAGCACTTCTTCAAATGTGGCCGCCATATTTAGTACAATTAATTAATGAGAAAATTAAATGAAATACTTCACAATCCACAATACAAGAAGAAGTTTTCGGTATACTTTCACGTTAAATAAGAAACAACAACACCGTTAATCGCATTCACACAAATTGTTACGGATTTCATTATTAAGACGACATAGACAAAGTAACATACAAGTATAAGGATAATTACAAGTTATTGATTTCGATTACATTAATCGATAGTACTTTAGGACTAACGGAGTGTTCAAACGTAACATAGCGATCGGTTTTTCTCGCAAATTGCTCAGCTATCGCTAATCGTAATTCAGCTATACAATTCAGTAAAAAGACCATAAGATTAGGACCTGTTTACATATAATCCGTCAGCATCACCGCAGGGCCCGCGCTAGGGGTGGGCAACCCGGACATTTGTTCGGGGCACCAAAATTTAGGGGAGGTATTTTTGCAGTAAGTGAGAAAAGTATTGATGTGTTAAATACCCAATTAATAGAAAATTTCACATATCGATTTTTCATTGACTAATAATTTACAGAGCATAGCATATATTGTTTATGTCTAAAAGCTAAAAATATTTACACTATTATTGAAAAATAAAAGCAGAATTTGTAAAGGACGCTGCTTGAACTTGTTTTAATATGCATATACTTCTCTGAATAGAAAGCATTAGCACGCGAGCAGAGTGCTGCTTCAACTTGTGTTTGAACATGCATAGATTTGCTTATTACCTCTAATTATAAAAGAGCGGTTTCATTACATAATAGCATTATTCTTGCTATTACGTCGGTAGATATAACAAGTGGAAGTTCATAAAATTTACTTCAGTGCGTTTTCTTAACTTTTAGGGCCTGTTCACATAGGAATCCGTTGCGTTGCGTTAAGGAAAAGATGACGTTGAGACGAAAATAAACCAATAATATGCCTCCACACGATTAGCGATGAAATTTTTAGCGCCTATGATTGGTTTATTTTCGTCTCAACGTTATCTTTTCCTTAACGCAACGCAACGGACTCCTATGTGAACAGGCCCTAAAAGTTAAGAAAACGCACTGAAGTAAATTTTATTAACTTTCACTTGTTATATCTACCGACGTAATAGGAATATAAACCAATAATATGCCTCCACACGATTAGCGATGAAATTTTTAGCGCCTATGATTGGTTTATTTTCGTCTCAACGTTATCTTTTCCTTAACGCAACCCAACGGACTCCTATGTGAACAGGCCCTTAAAGGTAAATACGTCGCAGTGCTACGATATGGTTCTCAGAAATAGAACCAGATGCCAAACAGGTAAAATATTGTATCAAATTTGAATGTATTCTATAGGTATAATTATTTATAATTTTGTTTTATGAAAATAATTATTTGAATCAATAATATAAGACATTTATTAAGTTCATTGCTTCGATAAAACGCGTTTTATAATAATATATTTAAATAATTGAACTAAATAAAATCTCAAAATCAAGAATTATAAAATTGTTTTAATGACTATTTACGATTTGCTGAAATATTTGTTATTATAAAATACATATGTGATAACACTAGACTTTCTTTACGTTCACAGGATACGAAAAACATTTTGTGTAGCGCATAAATATTTTTTATGTCGATTGACGGAATATAATTTTGAAGTTATGTTAATTACGGTTTTAGCTTATTTAGAATAAGGATAAATCTTTATTTTTTTTAACATTTTATAGTTTGCATTGTTTAATTTGAGTTATGTGCGTGACTCTTCCAGAATGTCTGACGTTCAAAGAAAACTGTCTGGTTACCAGTACAAAAAAAGAAGGCTGGAAAAGGAAGCCGAAAGGCAAAAACAAGTTGGCACGTTAAAAAATTATCCAGCGTTGTAACAAAGAAAATTATGTCTCTGAGCTGAGAATTCAACATCAAGTCCGGTTATAAAAGAAAATACGGAATCGTCAAAGGATGATGATGTCAAACAAATGGACGAAGTTTCTAAATCAATTGGAACTGACGACACTATCTTCACCAGATGAAAGCATTGAAAAAAATGACACCAACGTAACACCCGCAGAAAGCATTCTACAAACTTTGAGTACAGATCTAGCATTGTGGCCAAGAATTTTAGGAGACGCCTTTTAGTAAGACAAGATCCACCCAAACCATTGCAGAATTACAAATTTCCTTCCAATGACATTGGTCGACATTTTAGCGCAAATTATTATACACGAATTTTAAGCAATGGAGAGCAATTTTACGAGATTGGCTAGTGTACTCTCCTACACAAAATTGCGTTTACTGCTTCTGTTGCAAAATTTTCGGCTGTATAGTTAGTTCTCTTTCAAAGGAGGGTTTTAAAAGTTGGAAGCACCTCGGCGGAACTTTAAAAGAGCATGAAATTTCCAAAAATCATATTCAAGCCTGAAAATCATGGCTAGAAATGAACGAAAGGTTAAAGTGTTGTAAAACTATAGTTGCGACCTCTCAAAGAATTATTAATGCCGAAACAAATCATTGGAACGAGGTGCTTCTAAGGGCCTGTTCACATAGGAGTCCGTTGCGTTGCGTTAAGAAAAAGATGACGTTGAGACGAAAATAAACCAAGCATAGGCGTTAAAAATTTCATTGCTAATCGTTTGGAGGCATATGATTGGTTTATTTTCGTCTCAACGTCATCTTTTCTTTAACCCTTTGAGGGGCGCCGTTTGCACAGTGCAAACGCCTAAATCTAGTCATTTTTTCACTTGCATTCAACGTATTCCAGTTAAATAAGTAGAAAAATGGTTAGTAGTGCCACCTGTTATCAGTTTAAAGAAGTAAAAACATTTAACAACCTTTAATTTGAAAATATTTCAAGATTCTTTAGGTAAAAAAAAATTGGGGAAAAAATCTGCACCATGCAAACGGTGGGGTTTGTTGCCCCTGAAAGGGTTAACGCAACGCAACGGACTCCTATGTGAACAGGCCCTAAGAATCGTAGCAGTTACTAAAATGCTTGGTAAAAGTTGTCTGGCTTTTCAAGGTACAAGCGACAAGTTGTTTGTGTATAATAACGGTAATTTCTTAAAAATAGTTGAGTTGCTATCTGAATTTGATCCCATTATGGAAGAGCATGTCCGTAGAGTGCTCAAAATAGAAGAGACTAAAACTCACTATCTCGGGAAAAATATACAAAACGAAATAATAGATCTGCTGCATCAAAGTGTAAAGGTCTCGTGTTATTGATGAAATAAAAAAATCCAAATATTTTCCCCGTAATTTTAGACTGTACTCCTGACATTAGTAAGGTAGAACAAATTACTCTTGTAATCAGCTACGCTTCAATCATTAAATTTGACGCTGATGTTGAAATGAAAATTAACCTTTTTCTTACGGGGTGGGATAGCATATATCCCAAGCAAGTACTCTCCAAAAATACGGGCTTGGGATAACTGTCGTCCCAAAGTTTTCATCTCCCTATTTTGTCGAAAACCGCACAGGATGCAGGATATTAGTTCAGCGGGGGTCTTATTTTGCTAAGGGTTGATCGTTTTCCGGAGGAAAAAATTGACGGTTTACAACTGACAAATGGGGAAAAAATAAACATACGGGGGGGGGGCGGACGCCCGGGGCGGTCTTCAATGTGCCGCCCTTTCTAAGTCAATCAATTGGTGGTTTTTATAAATTAATTTTTAAAAAATTGTAATTGAGAGAAACTATAGGTGGGGAAATTTTTTAGCATTGGATGCCATATTTAAATTAGGCAGTAATAAAGGAGGCCGCTTAAGTTGATATGTACCTATAAATGCAACTTTTATAAAGACCACAAGAAACTTACGGAGGTCGCAATTTCCCCACCTATGACACAAAACATATACCTAATGTTTAAAAAAATGCCATAAAATATGTTTTATTTTATATTTTTATATTTATAAATAAAAATAAATAATTTCATTTCTTTTGGATAAAAAAACAAATTGTACACATATGTGTACGTAAAAAAAAAATAATAATTATATATTTACTCTTCTAACTTTCATAGTAGAAAAATCGTGTATAATGCTCTCAAAATTATATTATTTGTAATTTCTTGTTCTATAGACAATATTCCTTCACCTACCTTGGATCTGAAATCAACTCTGAAAATCTCTTGTCCCCAGAAGTAAGGAAGAGAATAACTGTGGCCAACAGATGCTTTTGTGGTCTAAGAAAATTTCTAAAATTCGACAACGTTAAAAGGAACACCAAGCTGTTGATATACAAAAGTTTAATCAGGACAGTCCTCACGTATGCATCTGAAACGTGGCTGATGAGAGAACCCTCGCAATTTTTGGGAGGAAGATCCTCCGATCCGTTTTTGGTGGCTTCTGTGATAATGGAGTTTGGAGAAGGAGAACTGACTCTGAAATTTATAGGTTATTCAGAGAACCGGACATTCTGAAATATCATAAAATCCAACGCATGAAATGGGCCGGACACATTTTAAGAATGAATGATGACCGAACGACTAAAAGAATCTTTCTGGCGATGCCAACAGGAGGCAGACCCAGACTGAGGTGGGCGGACTGCCTCCAAAGTGACTTTGTCTCAATCAGTGTCATAGACTGCACAGAAGGAAGGACTGGTTCCGTCCTCTTGATAAAGCCAGGGTCCAACCAGGACTGTCGAGCTATTGATGAATGAATGAATAGACAATATTGCAAGATTTTGTAGTCTTAATCTCTCATTGTGGAACGAAGATAATTTTTTATCAACTTCCATTTGGAGAAGCTCCTTTCGCAACTAGCGACACTGATTGTTAAAAAAATTCTTAGCAAAATTACAATGTTGGATACAGAATTTTCCAATCTATACTGTTGAATAAATTTTAGTAGATCAAGAGGGCCTTCCTTCCCGTCTTCTTGTAGTGCAGGTACAGCCATGAAAACCTGGATCTTTTTTATTTCAACATAGACATGGTAACGGTGGTACTAAGCATTCAGTAAATTGTTGCTTAGTCCAAATTCCCTTATCTTGATACTTTCACTTTTCCACCGTGGAAATCTGCAATCATCACATTATGAATTGTATGACCCTGAATAGGGCCTTTTTTTTCTTTACTTGCAAACTTAGCATCTTGTTTGCTGAGGGCCACCTTTACCTTACTTGTTAATTTTTTCACTGTAATATCTTCTTACTTAATTTATTCTTTAAACTTATCTTAATTTTTAATTATTATTAATTTTACCCTTAACTCTTGAAGGCTTTACTCTTTAAGTAAATTGTATCCTTAAAATTAAACTACCTTAACGATTTTTTAATACTGAGCACATATACTGTTACGACTCCATGGTTACGCCGAGATTATGTTACTATTTATAAGTTGCTGTGTGGTAACACAGTTAGATGGTGTTGTTTTGAATTTGGTTTTCGAGTCATTACGATGTTATATGCTACGATGTTCATGCAGTAGCATTACGATTTGTTCTGAAGATATACGTTTTGAATAAATATTTGTCTCTAAAATGAGATTACGTTTACGTTTCAACATATACATTGATGACATATTATCTTGCGACAGGAGTTAAAGCCAGCTGCTCAAGGCACTCCACTACTAAAAATTCAACTCAGCGTTCAGTAAACATCGAGCATGGAGTAGTACGTAGAACTTCTACTCGACATCGGCACCATTGATGTCTGTATCCGAGCAAAATTCCCTACACTGACTTGACGATGAGGAAAAATATTCGAAATCATATAGTAATTCATAATTCGTGGGAATCGAATAGTAAACTTATGAATTGAAGAAGTGTTTTTTTACAACTAATACTAAATAAAAAAATATGCAGCCCCAAAATATGTTCGGACCGCACCCACCGCACCCCCCCCTCCCTAGCTACGCCACTGTTGTTATATGTTTTGTTGTGTCCGGTGTTAAATAAAAGTATAAAACGACCATCAAGCACTCTTTACGGGTTGTTTTGCAAAAAACTACCTTAAACATTTCGTATTCTAGGCTATGCTTTTCATTTTCTTCACGGCATACATTTCGACAGGTTTCAAGAGTAATACATTCTGGCCTTGAATTGACAAATCATCGGAATTTCTCTCTGTTGTCACTGGTCGCCAAGAGATGGCGTTACTTGTTGGGAAGTTGCATTTTATTTTCTCTGTTAGGAAAGAAAAAGTTTTTTTTCGGTAGATCGAATAGTGACGTATTGTGTACCTTCTTCAACACGGGGAAAGTTGTTTAGTTTAGTGCTTCCCTCCCGGTGTCTAAAAAGCTTCGGCAGGCTACGAATGCATACGATTAGCTCTATCTAAATTCTCCTCTGCAGGCCACGCCCTTATGGCATACTTTCACTTTATCCAGGTATCACTTTTTGTCAAGTCCCGTTCAATTGGGCTCGCGTTGGTTGACCATTCTCTTTTCGTTATTCTCCCCTTATGCTTTTATTAATTTTAATTCACCCAATTCCTTTAACTTTTTGTTTGAGAGCGTTTTCTCGTCTCTCTATTTCTTTTCGTTCCCAACTAGGAAAATCACTTTTATTTCTTGATTTAGCCGATAGATGGTGCCAGTTACCCAATTTCACTTTTTTTCCCCATTTCAAGTCTATGAAAAGGATTTTAATTATTTCTTCCACTTCTATTAACTTTCGGTCATCGCCAAGGTTCTCCATTTAGTCTCGATACGGTTTTGTCTTATCTTTAAGGCAACGGATCATTTTTAACGACGGCCTTCGCTAAGGCAGATCATCTGACCCAGGCAGCTGCCGTACGTAATTTTCCAAATTCAGTTACCATGTGGAAATTTTAATCCAGTAACTACAACTCATGCTAATTTTAACTCTCCATCCGTTCGAGGATGAAGGTAAAGCTATCATGCTGCACCAGGTACCTCGTAAAACCCCTTGACCTTGACCTTTTAGTTTAGTGCAAATGTAAGAGGTATATAAAAGGGTGTGTTTTCCTTATGGATTTTGATGCCGTGTACAGACGTATTTTACTGGTGTTCAAGAAAGGCCTCGATTTAGAAAATTCTGTACTATAGGCGCAACTCGGGATGCCCCTCCCCCACCCTAACACTGATGTGGGCTCAACATTTCCAAAATTGACACACACAAAAAATTATCATGAATCATTGTGAAAGTACCATTTTACCAAGAATTGGCTATTTGAAGCGTAGAAGTCTGGAACATTATCAAATAACAAAAAGCAATACAACATATTAACTTCATCATTCAAACACCAATACAACGGAACCAGAAAAACGTATTAATCCCTAATATACACTATGACATGCATATGATGAACTATACGTATAACTATACATATGATGAACCAATTAATCAAATTTGAAGGGATATATAAAAAAATTGCTATTAAAAAAGGTGAAATAAAAAAAATTTGAATTGGGAATTTTTTCTTTTTTTTTCTTTCTTTTAAAATAAAATTTTTTTGGGACCGGGCCTAATGGAATATACAATAAATACGACGATCAATATATACAATTGATGTAGAAAAAAATATTTATATTTATAAAAAAATCGTAAGGGATATTTTTATAGACAAAATAATGTCCAATCGTCTGCCGCATTAGCAAGAAAAAAAAAATTTTTTTTTTGTCTATTTAGTTGTTATGCACGCGACGATAAATTCATTTAAAGTACCAGAAAAAGAAATCACTTGATCGGCATTTAATACATTAAATTCTAAAAATGAATCTTTAAAAATTCACCAAAAATCAGAAAATCGAGGTAAAGGTTCGAAAAAGATTTCATTTTAAAGGAGTTTTTAGGATCTTTCTCGAGATATAAATTTTATAACCTTCAAATTTTTATTTTAAATGCAAACTTAAAAAAAGTTACTAAAACAGCTTAAAAATTTAATTTAAAAAATCTAAGAATCTTTGAAAAATCTTTCTTAGTGCACCCCTACGGTATAAGATGAATCGCCATGTAACATTTCAGCCCTTTAGGTCCAGCGGTTTGGTCTGTGCGTTGTAAGTTAGTCAGTCAGTCAGTCAGTGAGTCAGTTACGGAACTGTTTTATATATATAGATAATGAGAAGCATGGATCTAACAAGTGTGCCCTAGATTTTATTGTATAATAATTGAACATAATTTGCTTAACAAATTTGCTTAACTTTTGAACATAATTTGCTTAATTTATTTTTATTTAGGACTAGTTAAGACTGGTACTTAAGACTACTAAGAACGTAGTCTAGAATCACAGCGAGAAAAATCGAACAATAAAATACTTAAATAGGAACTACTAAAATAGTATATATAATAGCCGTTGTCTCTGTATAACACTTCCGGGCTGTACTAATCTTTCAATTGAAGCCCTCAGTAAACAAACTGCCGGTTAGGCCTAATTTCAAATTCACATGTGGATCAGAATTTTTTCTTACCTAAAAACTAATATCTTCTCTATCAAATCACGTTTGTTCTACCTATTTTTCTATAAAACATTCAGAACTAAAAAAAAATGGATGCTTTTAGCTGTATATTTAAAAGTTTTTAAAAATCTGTTTACTTTTGCGATGAATTCTGGAAGTAAAAAAACTTTAATGTGAATGAATCAAGTAGCTCATATCGCGTAGTGAGCTGTAGAAAACTGGATGGCAGTCTACTACTCCAATTGCATGAAAAACTAATTAAATTAAAAAAAAATGAAAGGGTTTGCTTTTACAAGGTGTGGATTAAATGCAATATTGTTAGATAATTCGGGATATTTTTAAACTTTCATATACTTTTTCCATTATGACGTCATTATTAGTATTATGACGTCAAAATGACGGGTTACCTTCTAGTTCGCAAAAGAATATTCATTCTAATTCAGTCCACGGGGACTCATGTCTGGTCTCAAGAGTGACCACTGGAACTATTGTGTAGGATTTAGCCATATTTTAGTGTAGAAACATGTTTTACTTAATATAACCCAGTTTTCTCGCAATTTTACACTGTTTCTTGCGGAAAAAAAAATTACGTGATATTTACCGAGACCCCCCTCTCCCCCACGTGAGACTGGGTGAGATTCGGCTCGACTTCCTCTCCCCCCCTAAAAGCCTCACGTAATTAATGGACGCCCCCTAATGCATGGATTGTCTACACACGCCGTTGCAAACGAGTTCAAACTTGCAACCGCAGAGAGTTTAATTCTCAAAATTATTAGAAGAAAGCAGTTGAGCGAAAAGTGAATCCCATAGCAGGGAATGTCCCATGGTGAAGTCAAACGAAATGCCGCAATCCAGGCTGTAAATGTATTGAATGTAATCTATTTTCAAAACAGAAACTGCGTCTTAGAATTCCACGAGAAGTAACTGATTTTTGTTTGTATAGAAACCCAAGGTGCTACTTGAGATTAACGTAGTTAAACATTTTGAATGGAATTATTTTTTTGTTTCTATTTATTTCACTTAATGTTGAATTAAAAATTGTGAATGAAGGGCATTATCTTAGGAACGAGGCTGCACCGTAAGGCAAGGATGTCAAACTCACGAACATTTTTGCGGCCTGGCACACAATAATATACAATAAAATAACCGACGCAGAATTATAATAAGATAGGAAGAATTCACTAAATGTTTTTTTAATGATACTCTTATTTTGCTATCATTAAACAAAATGCATATATTTATGTAATTAGGTAAATAAACCTACGTTTCTATTAATATTGATTTTTTCGGCCCACCTATAGTTAAACCTTGTTTGTTTGGCCCAAGGTAGCCTTTGAGTTTGACACCCCTGCCATAAGGTGTCTTCCATCCCGCACCTTATTTTTTAGATATTACGAATCATTGTCAAATTTTGGTCCATTTTCGCAGGTCGGACCCTCTGAGAATTCAGCGAGGCACCCAAAACATATGCTTCAACGTCGGTAGATTCCTTAGCAAAGAACCAAGTACAGTTTAATATTTCTCACTGTTGACACTAAAGAAAAGTCCTGTTGAAAAGAGTGTGTCAACTATTTTGATTAACTTTAGAACTTGTATATGTGCAGATATTCGTTTATACGTGATATTATAAGTTTGATGTTATGTGTCCTTTAAAGTATCGAACCGAGCACTTTTATTTTTTCTTATTGCCAGTAAGTGCAATGGGTCTCCATGTAGTGCTGCCATCTGTTGTCAATTTTAGTGAATATAAAAAATAATTTTACTGTTTTACTTACAGTCATAGTCCCGAATCTCCACCCCCCCCCTTATTTATCCGATTCAATCAACAAAGTTACAGTCCACCCACCAGAATTATTTTTTTCTTATAATTATTTAGCTCTGTTAAATTTAGTTATATTTTGCCTTTTTCAATGCGAAGATATACTGCGCAATCATACAGCGCAATCTTCTATTGAAAAGCTATTTATGTTTTTCAATGCTAGTGTAGGTTTTGAGTTATTTTAATTTGGCAGTCTATGCCCGCCTTTTTAATTTTTTGCTTCTGTTGTTTTGTATATATTTATAGACATTATATATATATATATATATATATATATATATATATATATATATAAATACATATACAGGGCCGCCCAGAGACTTTACGGGGCCTGGGGCAAACTTCTGTTGGGGGCCCCAAGACTATTTTTCAGAAGACTATTTTGTAGCTAGAGAAATCTGATTAATCGAATAATTTTTATTTTTTATTTTTGGAGGGGCCCCTTTTTTCAGGAGATTATTTTGAATTTTGAAGTACGGTACAAGTTTCAGAATTTTCTTTCGGAGGAAATCTAATAAATAAATTTTTAAAAATTTTTTGGAGCCCCTCCGGCAGTTGGGGGCCTGGGGCAAAGTGCCCCAGTTGCCCCCCCCTCTGTAAGCGACCCTGTATATATATATATATATATATATATATATATATATATATATATATATATAAAGGAAGAAGTCCTGACTTATCTATACATATATATACACGTATCAACGCCCAGCAAAAACTATTGGAGATACAGATATCAAATTTTTGGAGCTTATTACTTTTGTGCTGAAGGCGTCATTTAAGAAGAGATTTTTCAAAATTCGGGGCAAAACGTGTTTTTCGCATATTTCCTCATATCTCAGAGAAAAAAAAAAACAGATATCCATAAGATTCTTGCTTTAAAATGTAAGGAACTTGATTACCTAAAATCAATTTCAGGATTTTTACTTTATATCAGAGCTCCGCAACCTTTTATCTTCCACGGCACAACAACGTTTTTTCGCTAATTCCGAGGCACACCGAATTTGCAAAGTGCCCCAGTAAAAGCTTGCAAATACATAAATTACTATAATACGTATATGTTTTTATTAGATAAAAAAACTTAATAAAATAACTCTATGTATCAAGATAATTATTATCATTTAAGTCTTATAAAAATCATTTAGAATTGTACACCAACACAAGAACAAAAATATAAAGTTATAGTTTACAAGCAAAAAAAAAAAAAATTCTTTTTAGATTTTTATATTAAAATTTGTTGTTTGGTCTTTACTTAAATGAAAGTTAATTTAAACGTAACTAATTTATTAATGAGATATTTGAGCTTGTTTTGATGTACGTTTTATATTAGACCCGAAGTCCATGGTCAAGACCCTTTAAATACGATCGTTTGTCATTTTTAATTAGAAAACCTTTGTTCGCATAAGTATGTCGTAGTAAAATTGCCTTGTCTGAAATTTGTGAATATTCTTTCTTAACTGAAATCTAGAAATATGACGCATACACACCAGGCCCTGATTTTCCATTAGGCCCCCGAATATTAAGGGCCCCCCAACATTTTAATTTTAAAAGGAAAAAAAAGAAAAAAAAATTCCCAATTTAAATTTCTTTTTATTTTACCTTTTTTAATAGCAATTTTTTTATATATCCTATCAAATTTGATTGATTGATTGGTTCATCATATGTACACTGCTGGCCACCCAAATTGCAACACCAAGAAAGACAAGAGATATCACAACAAAATTTATTTTGTAGATAACATGTTGACCAAGTATCAAATGATTAAATTTATAGACTTCTGTGAAGTGTGGTTCCTGCCAAAATCAGTAGCCAGAGTAGCCGCCATTGTTGGAGATCACCGCTGCCACACGCCTCGGCATTGATTCAAAGAGACTTTGGATGAGTTCTTGGGGTACAGCAGACCAAGCAGCTTCCACACGTTGCCAAAGTTGATCTGCCGTGGCAGCTGGGGATGGAATCTGGGTCAATGGTAGAGCAACCATGGACCACATGTTTTCTATCGGCGGAAGATCCGGAGAGCGAGGCGGCCAGGGAAGCAATTCAATCTGGCGATTGACGAAGAACCGTTGGACAATGCGTGCCACGTGTGGTCGCGCATTATCCTGTTGAAATATGGCTGTGGGCAAGCCCTGAAGGTAAGGAAGGACAACTGGCTCCAACACCTCGGAGATGTAGCGCTGGCTGTTTAAAGTACCGGTAATGCGTACTAGAGGTGTGCGAGAGTGATATCCAATACCGCCCCATACCATAATACCCGGTGCAGGACCAGTGTGGCGGTGCATAATGCAGCTGTTCAGCATCCTCTCTTCACGGTGTCTCCAGACTCGAATGCGACCATCGTGGTGTTGCAGACAGAAGCGTGACTCGTCAGTACAGACAATTTCATTCAATTATGCCGTCCACATCCTTCTGTCATCGCACCATTGGCGGCGGAGACGTCTGTGGTTCTGCGTCAAGGGTAGACAAAGCGATGGACGTCTTGCGGACAGACCACTCTGCTGTAAACGGCGTCGAATGGTACGCGCAGACACTGGGTGATGCGTTACAGACTGCATGTGCTGTGCTATGGTTCGTGATGTGACTGAGCGATCCGTCACTGCCATGCGCACAATTTGCCTGTCATCGCTTGAAGTGGTGCGCTGAGGTGGATGCGATCGAACACGCCGGTCCGTCGTACCCTCCTGCATCCAACGATCACATATCCGCATTACAGTTGTTTGGTTTCGTCCAACACGACTACCGATTTCCCTGTAAGATAATCCACAATCTCGGTAGGCCACTATCCTTCCTCTGTCGAACTAGGATACTTGATCAAAAGATGATCGCTGTTTTCGACGAGGCATAATTGATCGTTTTTTTGAAAAAACCACAAGAAAAACACAATTGCCGAACTTGAAATCGTCGAAATCTCCAAGCCTTAAATAGCGCTTTGAAGTGGCGTCACAGGCGCGCGTGATGTGCGTCTGCGCTGAAATTCTAATCATTTGCATATCTCACCTCCGCTAATGCATGTTGTAAATTTCATGTTATTTGCATGTTTTCTTCAGGGTGTTGCATTTACAGTGGCCAGCAGTGTATTATATATATATATATATATATATATATATATTATTCTATAAGTCTTTTGCAACAAGCAATATGCAAATTTCGAGAGTGAGATCGCTGAGTTAAAGACCGTGGATGGTCTTACATAGGCAATTATGGCAATAAATTATTACCAAATTTCGCTTAAAAAGCCGTTTATCACCGACAGTGGCGTAGCAAGAGGGGGGCAAGGGGGGTCTATCATGCCCCGGGCGCCACTCTCAGAGGGGTGCCAAATGGTCCTTTTCGCTAATTCTATATGCAATACTAGCTGAAAATTCGCTCTTCGCTACGGAGTACATTCATATTAAATACAACGGTCAATGTATGCAATTAATTCCAATATATATATATATATATATATATATATATATATATATATATTTATTTATAATAAATACGACGATCAATGTATATAATTGATGTAAAAAAATAATTTATAAAAAAATCGTAAGGGATATTTTAGAGACAAAATAATGTAGAAGAAAATATTCAAATTAAATCTGATAGGACGTACTAAAGAATAAAGTACAGTTAATATAGTACAGTTCGAGGAACATATCTTTTACTGTATTTTAATATTTTTTTGGATAATGTCCAATCGTCTGCCGCATTAGCAAGAAAAAAATATTTTTTTTGTCTATTTCGTTGTTATGCACGTGACGATAAATTAATTTAAGGTACCAGAAAAAGAAATCACGTGATCGGCATTTAATACATTAATTTCTAAAAATTCATCTTTAAAAATTCACCAAGAATCAGAAATGGAGGTGAAGATTCGAAAAAGATTTCATTTTAAAGGAATCTTTAGGATCTTTCTCGCGATATAAATTTTATAACCCTCGAATTATTATTTTAGATGCAAACTTTAAAAAATGGTACAAAAACAGCCTAAAAATTTAATTTAAAAAAATCAAAGAAGAATTTTTCCAAAATCTTTCTTAGTGCACCCCTACACCATAAGAATCGCCATGCAACATTTCAGCCCTTTAGGTCCAGCGGTTTGGTCTATGCGTTGTACGTCAGTCAGTCAGTTACGGAACTGTTATATATATATATATATATTGATTACTATATGTTTTTCGGGGAGGGGGCACCAAATTGGTATCTTTCGTCGGGCGCTAGTTATGCTCGCTACGTCACTGATCACCGAGTTTTCGCCGAAAAGTAGTAAAAAAAAGAAAATTGTTCGCATTTATTCGCTCCTATCGGACGAATTTCGCATCTATTTAGTAAATACGAAAATGACGTATCCCGAAAAATGTGGTACTTTGCTGTAGTATCTATACTTATATATAAAGAGAGAGCGATTTTGTACGTGGAGGGTAATCTCCAGAACCACTGTACCTATTTGGAAAATTCTTTCACTGTTTGAAAGGTACATTATTCCAGATGGACATAGGCTATATATTATGTATATCTGATCAGTAGAAATAAAGTTAGGGGCTTAATCCTAACAATCTCCATTGTTACCGCTACTGTCCTCTACCGCTTTATGTGTCGAAGGTTTCAACGATCCTTAGTGTGGTGCTATCGCGGTGGGCTTCTGTTCTGACGGTAGCGGTTCGAACCTAGCCGTTCTCCGGCACGCCTTTTTCTTTTAAAAAATTTATTTTAATTATTAACTGACATAATATTAATTTAAGGTTTTATTTAGGTTATTATTAAGGTAAAAAAAGATTTACAATTTATTGGCTATCAACTGGAAATTTATTGGTATAATATTTTGTTCAACCCGGGCAAAGTCGGGCCGGGCCGCTAGTATTCTAATAAAGTAAATGCAATGAAATCGATCCATGCTGAATCAATTCATCCTGAGCTGAATTCTATACAATTTATGCAGCAGTAAATAGGTCTTCGATGTATTTCTGCAAACAGAATTAAAATTTATGAAGTCGTCAAGGTTTCAGAAATTGTCATTCGAGAAAATAATGGATGAAACATATAAAAAAACTGAACTTTTAAAGATGTTTCTTTATAATAAAAATACATAAGGGGGCGTCCATTAATTACGTGAGGCTTTTAGGGGGGGAGAGGAAGTCGAGCCGAATCTCACCCAGTCTCACGTGGGGGAGAGGGGGGGTCTCGGCAAATATCACGTAATTTTTTTTTCCGCAAGAAACAGTGTAAAATTGCGAGAAAACTGGGTTATATTAAGTAAAACATGTTTCTACACTAAAATATGGCTAAATCCTACACAATAGTTCCAGTGGTCACTCTCGAGACCACACATGAGTCCCCGTGGACTGAATTAGAATGAATATTCTTTTGCGAATTTTAGTAGTTCCTATTTAAGTATTTTATTGTTCGATTTTTCTCGCTGTGATTCTAGACTACGTTCTTAGTAGTCTTAAATACTAGTCTTAACTAGTCCAAAAAAAAAAAATAATTAAGCAAATTATGTTTTTTTAAATAAATCCAACGCAATCGAGCACAGATTAACGTATTTACACTCAATATACGCATTTTGAAAATTCTCAAGTGAGATTGGGGGGGGGGAGGAGGGGGTCGAGCCAAATCTCACGAATCTCAGGAGGAGGGGGGTCGAAAAATCGCCAAAGTCGCCGCACGTTATTAATGGACGCCCCCTAAGAAAAAATACCAGCATTTGTGCCTGGTGCTGCCATCTGTCAATTCGAGTCTCAACTAACATCACCACTGCAACATTAAAAGTTGAAGAAGGCATTATGCATCAGTGGCGCAACCGGGATTTTTTCTTGGGGGGACGGGCGAGATGAACAGATGAAAATATTTATAATGCAAAATCAATATTCATAATGCAATTTCTATTTCTTTGGGGGGGGGGAGGGCTCCTTGCCTCCCCCCT
>OU015503.1:128427978-128433680 GCA_907164885.2 Dolomedes plantarius
CCTGTGCCTGGATGGCGGCCGATGAAGCAGTTGGCTGTACGCGTGCATTTCTTACGATGTGGCGGTCTTCTCGACGACTGGTCTGTCGAGGGCGTCCTGAGCCTGGTCTTCGTGTACATGACATCTCTCGGGTCCACTGGTCCCGACACCTCCTAGCAACACAATCAGACCGGCCTAATTGACGAGCTACTCGCCTAGCTGACCACCCAGCTTCCATCATCCCGACAATTCTCCCCCTCTCAAACTGCGACAACTGCTTATATTGTCTTCGAACACGGCGTAATGGCATGTCTATCTCAGCTCTTCCTTTGTAAATGATTCAGCACACTCAAACAAGCTTTGGTTACCTGTTTTATACTCCATAGAGTACGATGTTCAACGCCCTCTACCGGCTATACGTAATGCGCAACCACGCTGCATTTCTAATCATTTGCATATCTCCCCGACATGTACCTTCATTGCAAGTTTCGTTACGATCCCGCAATTATTTCTTGGTGCGCTAATTTTTTTGTCCATGAGTGTATATATATATATTATATCTATATATATAAAAGAGCTTGTCTGTTTGTTTGTCCGCTATAGAATCATAGACTGTTTCACCCAACGGGACCAAATTCGGCACAGTTAATATTTAGGACCCGAGAAACTTAAATCAGGAAAAACGAAATTTGGGGCGCAATTAGTTTTATTAAAATTAATTTTTTAAGGTTTTTTTGTGCCTCTTAGAGGTGCGCGTACCCCCTGTGGATAGCCCTTTTCCCTAACCAGCTGCGTTCAGAGGGGCTGCGTTCAGAGGGGTTGGTTTGGGGGTGGTCAAATTCGTTTGCGCGGGAGGAGAGGATTGGGAATGACCTTTGGCGACTGGCTCCCCAGATAAGCACAACTTTCCTGGCTCTGCTTTGTGAAATCTGCATATGATTCGTTTTCATGCGGAAAGTGATGCAGACGATTTTTTTAACGGATTCTTAAACGGATGACGCTTTTAAAAAGTATAAAGGAATAAATGTATCTGGATGTTTATCCTTAATTAAAATAAAGGATAAAAACTAATTAAGAAACGGGCTTCGTTTGGAAAGTCTTCTGATGCGAAAAGGAAACAAGCACAAAGATCAGTCGAAACAGTAGAAGAACGCAATCGAAGATATTGCTGAAAGACAAGCTGTGCAAAGGCAACAAGAAAACGAAGCGCAACGTAATCTACGACTTCAAGCTGATAGAACAAGACATGCTGAAAGTAGATATCGTGCCATGAATTCTGACCAGTGGAGTTTATGTGCATTTCACTATAATCCAGAATGTAATTATGCATCTTCTAATGAAGTAAGCATTGGATGAATGTCGAAAATATGTGACAGCTGTGGTGCTAAAAAGTGGTCTAGAGAATCACCAGGAATGTGTTGCAGTTGCAATTCCAGAACCACCCGAGCCTTTGAGACAATTACTTACAGGTAGTACATCTGATTCAAAACATTCAAGCTTATAATTCTGCATTCGCAATGACATCTTTCGGAGCAAATATAATCACTGAGCGAGGTTTCATGCCTACATTCAAATGTTCAAGGTCAAATTTATCACAGAATAGGTTCACTGCAACCAATGCTAAATGAACAAGCAAGATATCTTCAATTGTTTTTCATTTCGGATTTGCAACATCAAGCACAAACCAGGTGTAGCACAAACCCAGCAACAAAAATTGAACTCATTCTACAACTTCAGGAGATGCTTCATGCATCTAATCATTACATTCAAAGTTTTAAATATGCTCTAGAAAATTTTCCTACTGCTGAACACAAAATTATCATTGATGCCGACAAGAGACCTCCTTTAGAACATGCTAGAAGATTTAATCTGCCAGAATGTAATGAAGTGGCTGTCATAATTACTGGTGAGGAACATGGCAAAAGAGACATTGTAATTAAATTTCGAGACAATACTCTGCAATTCATAGATGAAACTCATCGATCTTATGATGCCTTGCAATATCCTTTGCTCTTCGTCCACGGAGAAGATGGTTATCACTTTGATATACCCCAATCAGGTGTACATTCTAACAAAAAGGTTTCTTGCATGGATTTCTATGCCTACAGATTTATGGTTCGTATCGATTCTTCAAATCATCTTATGTTGACTAGAAATCTTTTTCACCAATTTTCTGTTGATATGTACGCTAAAACAGAATCTGAAAGATTACGCTACATTAGAACTCATCAGAAAGAATTAAGATGTGATCAATATGTCCATTTAAGAGATGCCATAAATAATGATGTTGCTGGAACAGAGATTGGTCAACTTTGCATTCTTCCATCAAGTTTTACAGGAAGCCCACGTTACATGCATGAAAGGACCCAGGATGCAATGACATATATTCGAAATTTTGGACGACCCGATCTGTTCATCACTTTCACGAGTAATGCTAAATGGAAAGAAATCAAGGATGAGTTACTACCTGGACAAACATACATTCACAGACATGACCTTACAGCGAAGGTTTTTCAATTGAAATTATTGAAAATGATGGATTTGATCATAAAATTGAGAATTTTTGCACCAGTAAGATGCCACATGTACACTATTGAATGACAAAAAAGGGGATTGCCTCATGCTCATATTTTGCTTTGGATGTCCAATAAAATTCAGCTAAATGAGATTGATTCGGTTATCTCAGCTGAACTTCCAGACCCTAACGTAGACAAGAATCTCTTTGAAATTGTTAAAACTCAAATGGTACATGGCCCATGTGGATCTCTAAATTTCAATTCGCCCTGCATGAAAGACAACGTATGTACAAAACGGTACCCAAAACCCTTTTTGAAAGAAACTCAAAATGGAGAAGATGGGTATCCCTCATATCGTAGGAGAAAACCTGATGATGGAGGCTTTACAACACAAGTAGGTCAACATGAAATTGATAACAGTTGGATAGTTCCATACTGCCCTCTCTTGACTAACATTTTTAATGCTCATATTAATGTCGAATTTTGTAATTCCGTAAAGTCCATCAAATATGTATGCAAGTATGTTATCAAGGGTTCTGATGCAGCTATGTTTGCTTTACAAGAAAATATGCATGATGAAGTTACTAATTTTCAACAAGGCCGTTACATAAGCAGCAATGAAGCCTTCTGGAGAATTTTTTCATTCCCTATTCATGAAAGATATCCCGCAGTACAGCAATTATCAGTTCATTGAGATAGAAAATGGAAAAAGAGTTTATTTCACAAATGAAACAGCTGCGCAACAAGATCTTGCTCCTAGAGAAACAACTCTCACTGCTTTCTTTAAATTATGTCAAGAAGATGCGTTTGCTCAAACTTTACTATATCACCAATTGCCGTCTTATTACACATGGGGAAATAAAAAATGGAATATAAGAAAAAAAGGAAACACAGTTGAAGGTTATCCAGATATCAAATTCGACAATGCTTTGGGTAGAGATTTCACTGTTCATCCAAGCCAACATGAATGTTTTTTTTTAAGAATGTTGCTGCACGAAGTTAAAGGTCCTAAAAGTTTTGAAGACCTTAGAACAGTTGATGGTATTATTTTCCAAACATTTAGAGAGGCGTGCTACAAACGTGGATTGCTTGAAAATGATAACCAGTGGGATGCTACATTACAAGAAGCAGCCGTATCCCAATCGCCAAAGCGCTTAAGAGATTTATTTTCTATTCTACTGAAAACGTGTGATATAGGAAACCCTTCAGAATTATGGAACAAATACAAAGCAGAAGATTTTAAGCACCAAGCGCAACTTGCAAACCCTAATTTTCAAGTAGTTTACACAGATGATATCAACAACAGACCTTTAATTGCAATAGAAGATAAAATAACATCAATGGATGGACCACAGTTAACTTCATTTGGCCTCCCACAAACTAATAGAGCAGAAGTTAGAAATGTGCCTACAGAACTTATAAGAGAAACTTCATATGACATCAACTCCTTAGCTCAATATGTAAATGAAAATGAGCCCAAGTTACTACCTGATCAGAGAAATGCTTACTCAACAATAGTGAATAGTATCTCACAGCGGATTGGAGGCATTTACTTTTTGGATGCTCCAGGTGGTACCGGAAAAGAAACTTATTATTGGCCAATGTGAGAAAGCAAAATAAAATTGCCGTAGCAGTTGCCTCTTCCGGCATAGCTGCTACATTGTTGCCTGGAGGTCGAACAGCTCATTCAGCATTCAAACTTCCTTTGGATTTAGCTACAAACCATGAAGAAGAAATGAGTGAACCATGAGTTAGAAATGTGCCTACAGAACTTATAAGAGAAACTTCATATGACATCAACTCCTTAGCTCAATATGTAAATGAAATACCTTTAATAACTTCCGATGTGCCATTTCAATTTAAGAGGTTACAATTTCCAGTGCGACTAAGTTTTGCCATGTCTTTAACAAATCCCAGGGACAAACATTGCAAGTCGTTGGTTTACAATTACAGGAGGACTGTTTTGCTCATGGTCAATTGTATGTAGGATGTTTAAGAGTAGGAGCAGCAAACAAACTTTAAGTTTACTCTCCTTCTGGAAAAACAAGAAATGTTGTGTATAAAGAAGACTCAGTTTCCTTCATTATATGACATGAAACATCAATCCATTATCCTCTCAATCCATTCAGAGCAACACAAGCCGAAAATTTTTACATCTTATCTCCGAATGAATGGACATCGAATATAGTGCATTTTGATTGAATCTCTTTAAACAAAATTTGAATCAAGGAACAATATTACAATTTAACCAAATTAAAATTTGCTATTCCTACGGTTTTTTGCCTTAGGAAAATTAAAAACCTATTTACAATTTGCTTTTTTTGCGGTTTTTGGCCTATCAAAAATAAAAAACCGAATCACCAAAGTAAGGAAAATAGGCTTGAAGGGGAATCCCGCCTTACTTACATTAAATAAAGGGGATAACGCATCTTGCACTTTACCTCTTGGGTGATGTGGAAAAAAGTGCATTTTTTAGGGAAAAATAAATAATAAAGGAAATTTTAAAACTTATTTCTAATAAAACAGTGGATCAAACAAATCTAATTAAATCTAATTAAACAGTATGTAACAAATATAATTAAACAGTAAACTTATTCAATCCAAACGTTCGAATCCCGCAACATGGTGTTATTAATTCTCAATAAAATCAGACGAAGGTCCGCAGGCTCAAAGTTTCTTTCTTTCTTATTGTTTGTTTATCATTTCAGTAGAAACGCGCTAAGCGCATTCTGTCTGGCCAGATGAACATGAAGAGCGGGAGTGCAGCCCAGTATTTTTTTGATGCAATGCATGAAAAATTTAACATCTATATATCTACCCGGGCAAAGCCGGGCAATAATGCTAGTATATATATATATATATATATATATATATATATATATATATATATATATATATATATACTAGCATTAACAATTATATATACCCCATTATATACCCCATTAACAATTATATATATATATATATATATATATATATATATATATATATATATACCCGCTCTTCATGTGCATTCTGTCTGGCCAGATGAACATGAAGAGCGGGGGTGCAGACCAGTATTTTTTTGATGTAATGCATGAAAAAATTTAACATCTATATATCTACCCGGGCAAAAATGCTAGTATATATATATATATATATATATGTATATATATATATATATATATATATATATATATATATATATATAAATACAGTCGAACCTCC
>OU015503.1:128433780-128516280 GCA_907164885.2 Dolomedes plantarius
TACATTTTTAGAATTTAATTTATTAAATGCCGATCACGTGATTTCTTTTTCTGGTACTTTAAACAAATTTATCGTCACGTCATAACAACGAAATAGACAAAAAAATATTTTTTTTTTCTTGCTAATGCGACAGACGATTGGACATTATCTCAAAAAATATTAAAATACAGTAAAAGATATTTTCCTCAAACTCTACAATATTAACTGTACTATATTCTTTAGTATGTCCTATTATATTTAATTTGAATATTTTATTCTACATTATTTTGTCTATAAAATATCTCTTACGATGTTTTTATAAATGTATTTTTTACATCAGTTGTATACATTGATCGTCGTATTAATTATATATATTTATATATATATATATATATATATGTGTGTGTGTGTGTGTGTGTGTGTGTGTGTGTGTAGGCATTAATTGCATACATCGACCGTTGTATTTAATTTGAATGTATCATCAGTTTCTATGTAACTGGATTCTGAAAGTTTCAAGGTTAAAGGCCAAATCTAAACTTTTGTACATCGTTTCTCGATTGCAGGGGTTTTCGAAGCCTGCGCTGCAGATGCACGTCGTTTAGGGGACGTACTCCCCCTCCCCCCAAAACTACTAGAGTTTGTGGGGGTGGGGAGGTCCAAGGCCACTCCAACTGAATGCTGGGTTGGCTAGGGGAAGCAGTCAGTCACTTCAATACATTCACGATTTAATATATACAAAATACCGTACCGTACCCAAGTACCGTAATTACAGTATTAATTGTACCGTATTTACAAAGCTAATTCTGTTCACAGTAATTTGTTTATTGTATAGGACGCACTTTTATTCCATAAAAAGGTCCGTAAAAATGGGGTGCGGCTGATACACGGAATTTTAAAATTAAATACAGTAAACACACTTTTGCGGACTCCATCCCAACTCTAGGCATTTTAAGTCGTTTTTAAGACTTAATTTCTGGCTCATTAATCTCATAGGCACTACGTTATAATGAATATTGGTAAAAATGTATCGCTGGTTATTTTAATAAATGGTCTCGCGCATTTATAGAGACGAACATTTTTATTAGGACATAGAATAAAAAACATAAAATGAATAAAAACAGTAGTAAAAAGAATTTTAAAAGTTACAAATCATAATACATTAAACTCATACAAACATTTCTTGGTCAAATATTGGTCAAAATATATCTTTCTTATTATAATATGTTTTCTGTAAATGATTTTTACTTAATGAGATGGGTGCAGTGGTTCTCTTGAAACCAGAACCGAATCTGGTTTCGAATCTGAATCGTTTCTGAACCGAATCCGAAACCAGAATTCTATCCCATTCCTCTTTAACAGCTTTCCAGAGTCCTGTAAGGGTTTTGGGACGACGTTTGGATAATGCAGATTTTAAAAGCACAAAAATCCATAGGTGATACATCGGGAGATTTAGTAGGGATATCAGTGAAGGGTATGGCCTTGATACCAGTTTTTTGTTCCATTTCTTTTAGGAAATTTACAGTGGATTTTGATGTGGGACTGCTAGCTTTGTCCTGATGGAGTCTCACAGATTAATGGTACTGTGGGTAAAACGATGGTATTTCATTCAGAAAAATTGGCCATAAAATATGTTCCTGATAGTATTTGGAGTTAATCTTGACAATTTTTTCCACTCTCTTTATTTTTAACTTGCCATTATAAGAAAAACCAGCAACAATCATGAATCCCTTAGAAAAACTTTCTTTCGATTCTTTGAACCATGTACTTAAATTTTTTTCTCTCCTTTTATGATAATAAATGGCTCTTTTTTTGTTGCAGTCATTTAAATACACCCATGATTCATCTATTGTGACAATTGTTTTCCATTTTTCTTTGGATAAGTGTTTCTCATATAGAATTCTGCAGCGTGTCCTGTGTTCAGCGATATGATTTGGAAGAAGACGATGCACATTGCGTTTTTTCGCTTGCTTAAGATTTAAATCAACGTTTATCATTTTGTTTACAGTGGACACCGAGCATTTAATGATTTTGCAACTGTCCTTTGACTAGGGGGATTTTCTTTTAACATTAAACAACGTACCTTTGCAATAGTCGAAGATGTCCGTTTTTTCCTTGGATACTTGTTTGGAATTTTTGTCCCACTTGAGGCTCCAATTTGACGTTTTTTTCCCTTTCTTGTTGACGATATTACCTATCGACGCTTTAGATATCACAAAACCATGACTCTCACATCGTTTTTGGATAACGGAGTATGCATATTTCTCTTCGGAAAGAGCATAAATGTAGCCTTCGAACCACTGCTTTGTTAAAAACGCCATTTTGAATAAAAACAAAACTTTCATGCCGCAGACCATAATTTTGACTTTTAAAAACATACTACAATTGCAATTACTTCTTTTGCAGCAAACGATTTTTTATTACCGCTTACCAAAATCGTCTAAAAAATGTGCGAACAGCCTTTGCATATATACATACACACACACACACACACACACACACACACACACACACACATATATATATACAGTCGAACCTCCATATATCGAACTTCCCTATATCGAAATTTTCTATATATCGAACTCTTAGCAAATCTCCATGTTCATTACATAGAAAAATTGTTTCTATATATCGAAAAAATCTCTATATATCGAAATTTTTTTCAAGACAAATTGGGAGATTTTATTCCACTTTAGAATAAAATCTCCCGATTTTTGGCATTTGAAACATTACGTCGTGGACTTCAATTCGCGGAAAATGTTCCTGATTGAGTTTTCAGTGGACTGAATAAATACGAACATTTCTTTGAACTTTCCGCAAAACTAACTGTTCAGCAAGATGTTCGTAGCTTTTTTTTTAAAGAATGTAACTGTGATCACTGTAACCACTGTCTGGATTATTGTTTTTTTTAAAGGTATATAGTACTCAATAAATCTTTCATGTTAATTCATTTTTTAGTTATTAACTTTCATTTAATGTGATTTGCATATAAATTGGAAATGAAGTTTCGTATACGAAAATTAGTTTTAATTTTAATGTTGTAGGAGAATTATGATAAAACTAAGATCAATTCTATATATCGAAATTTCTATATATCGAATTTTTTTCCTGCATTTTGCTACTTCGATATATGGAGGTTCGACTGTATATAGTAATATTTTCATATAGCGTCCAAAATAAACGAGTTAAAGGTGCAAAACTATCCTAGGTTTGTTATTGCTTATGGCAACAGAACGAGTGAAATCAGACTGTCTATTTCGACCATAGAGCTGCAAACACCTTCTGTAGATTTCCATCGCCAACTGGCATCTCCGAGTGAACGAACTCGGCCGCTGCCAACCTCGGGAAAACGCCAAAAAGGAAGTGGCAAGCCAAACGTCTTGTGCGAGGGAACTCACACACTCCCCGAAGAACAGAGAGGGGAGGGGGGGGGGGGGCTTAACCCTTTTATTTCCCCGGAAGAGGGGAGGGAGACGGCCCCGTTTTCTCTCCGGAAGAGAGCCAGAAAGTTTGCCGACCGAGGTGTGGGGAAGAACTTGTTGAACCTATTTTGAATCGTTTCAAAAGATCGGTTTCGAGTGGCACTTGCTATCGGCGTTGCAGCCACTTCTGACGAGTTTTGCCGTCAATATCTCAACGACCCATTTCACCTGAAACAGTCCGAAATCAAAGTCATCTCAAGTCGAACATTCGAGTCAATGTGGAAGAACTTGTTGAACCCATTTTGAGACGTTTCAAAGGATCTGTTTCGAGTTGTACTTCTCTGCACCACGTCTGTTATCGGCGTTGCATTCAGTTTTAGGAGTTTTGCCGTAGGTGTTCACGTGTCCCCTAAAGAAGGGGTGTCGTAGATTTAGGTCTGGTGAGCGTGGACACCAAACCACAGTTCCTCCGCGTCCGATCCACCGTCCCGGATATGTGGCATTCTGGAAGTGGATAGCCGTGGTGCTCAAGATCGAACCCGCAGACATTGGTACCGAATGCCAGCGCCCTAGCCACTCGGCCATCGTCCGGCGGAGGAAAAAGCTTGCAAGGTACCAGGAAGCACTTAATCCGTGAGAACATGGTACGCTGCGTCGGTCAGACGTTCTGGCAAGAGATAGGGTCCCACTAGCCAATTGTCTATGATAGCTGCCACTGATGTTCACTTAAAAACTCTGCTGGTGTTTACGAGGGGTAGTATACTGGACCTTCTCAGATCTGAACAGGATTCAGCAACTTATGATTTGGTTTATTCTCATATCTATGTACAAGGTAAGTAACCGGATAAGGTAAGTAACCGCCCATAAAGTAACCGGACTTTTTTTTATAAATAAGAAAAATAGTACTCGCCTTCAAATAAATTGATCTCCTTCAAAATAATCGCCAAAGGAGTCTATACAATTTTTCCGACGTGTCTCCAAGTCATCGAAACACTGTTTATAGGCGTCGGAACTAACCGTTCGCAAAATGCGCGTAACATTTGATTTAATACCCGAGGCGTTTTCAAATCTCAGTCCTTTCGTGGATTTTTGCATTTTTTAATAACAAAGGACTTACTCACCACGAATTTGTTCCTGAAAATCAAACAATAAATCAGTACTTTTACAAGGAGGCGCTCTTTCAATTAAAAAACAGGATAATGCGAGTTAGGAAGGAACTGTTTTATACCGGGCAATGGTTTCTTTCACAGGACAATGCTAGGCCCCGTACAGCCAATTCTGTACAACAATATCTTGCTAAGCATTCAATTACAGTGATAAATCACCCACCCTATTCTCCCGACTTATCGACAGCTAAATTTTTCCTTTTTCCGAAGCTTAAGATGGCCACGAAAGGACAGAGATTTGAAAACGTCTCGGATATGAAATCAAATGTTACGCGTATTTTGCGAACGGTTAGTTCCGACGCCTATAAACAGTGTTTCGATGACTAGGAGACACGTCGGAGAAATTGTATAGACTCCTTTGTTCTTTATTTTGAAGGAGATAAATTTATTTGAAGGTGAGTACTATTTTTCTTATTTATAAAAAATTGTCCGGTTACTTTATGGGCGCACCTTGTATATAAAACAGTTCCGTAACTGACTGACTGAGTGACTGACATACAACGCACAGACCAAACCGCCGGACCTAAAGGGCTGAAATGTTGCATGGAGATTCTTCTTACAGTGTAGGAGTGCACTCAGAAAGATTTTTGATAAATTCTTCTTAGAGTTTTTAAAATTAGATTTTTAAGCTGTTTATGTAACATTCTTTAAGGTTTGCATTTAAAATAATAATCCGAGGGTTATAAAAATTATATCACGAGAAAGATCCAAAAAATTCCTTTAAAATGAAATCTTTGCCTCCATTTATCGATAATTGGTGAGTTTTTGAAGATTCATTTTTAGAATTTAATTTATTAAATGCTGATAACGTGGTTTCTTTTCTTTTTGTGAAACTTTAACTAATTTTGCATTACGTGCATAACAACGAAATAGACAAAAAAATATTTTTTTTTCTTGCTAATGCGGCAGAAGATTGGGCATTATCCAAAAAATATTAAAATTCGATTGTGACGTTTGGTTCTTTTGTATCATAGACTTCAGGTGTTGAACAACATAAACATTTATTGAGAATTTGAAAATAAAATATTTATCACAAGAGACTGAGATTCCCTACTCGGCGATCCCGGCGAAGTTAAATTGTGCATAACTGGTTCCTTGTCCTAAATGCAATCTAAAACCGTATTCCATCATATTGACTAAAAATATATAGAAGTTGCCATCTTCAGTTATTGTAAAATACGAATAATACAAAATATAATATCACGCGAATACAAAATATAATATCACGCGAGCAAACTATCTCAGGTGCAGGAATCTATCAAATATTATATTACGTCACACTGGTGGGCTGAATTTCAAACATCACAACGGTAGAAGAAATGTTCCTCAAACCGTACAATATTCTTTAGTATGTTCTATCAGATTAAATTTGACTATTCCGTTACAATTTTTTTATAAATATATTTTTTCGTTTTTTTACATCAAATTCATACATTGATCCTTGAATTTATTACTTACACACACACAAACACACACACACACACACACACATATATATATATATATATATATATATATATATATATATATATATATATACCCCGAGGTTACGCGATAGGTGGGACCGACGTAAGCACTCGCGTAAGTCGAGGCACAACTTTGAATATATAAATACAAATACATTTTGTTCAATTGGGACCAAGAACTTACAAAATCACCAGTTTAGAGGGAAAATATTGTATTACAATTAAAATACAGTAACCACCGCTTATAGTGATTAGTGGTTATAAGAATCAACCGTTTATAAGAATCAATATCGCAAAACCAAAAACAAATGTATTATTTCCATGCTAAAATTTTCTCTTTAAAGAATCAATCCACCGGTTTTAAGAATCAGCTTACACTCTTCGCTTTCCTTTCATTTTTCAAAAAAAGCCACTGAAACCTTCAAAAGGCACGGAGATCTTTCTTCAATTTTTTTTAATGAAAGAGTGATAAGATGGGATGGAATACAGTCGTAAAATGCATCTCTTTCTTTGTTAGACATAGCATAATAGTTTCCCCTTAAACGCTTTAGCACAACACTGTCCTATTAGCTTGACTCGGGGGCATCTTTACCCGTCCGGGTTCGATTTCACTTTTCTCCACTGACAAACTAAGACAGGGACATTTTTTTACCCACCTCCCACATCCTGGTTGTGGATTCCTGGACCCTGAAACACATAAATCTTCGGCGAAGTGTCCACTATCACTTAGGAATACCTGACATTAGTAAATTCAGCACGTTATCAAACCGTGAAACGTAAGCTAGAAGGTGAATCTTCGTCTGAGACTATTGGTATTGAAAGAGGTATAAACAGCCTCCTGAAAATTATCTACATATAGGTCTAGAAATTAAGTTGTATTTTTAAAATTATAAAAAATAATTTTAATAAAAGATAATTAACGTAAATTAAAGAGTATTTTATGGTAAATTATCTAATATATGAGTATATAGGTGTGTGTGTGTTCCTGTCCAAAAACCTAAATTTCGGCTATAAGAATCAACCGCTTTATAAGAATCAAAAACAGTAATAACAAACGTGATTCTTATAAGCGGAAATCACTGTATTGTATTACAAATCGGTTCTATGTCCGGTCATAAGTCCGATTCTAAGGCACCGATCCTCTAGGCGCTGTACGGTGTAAAATCCAACGATCTGCTCTTTCGAATGACTCCAGTTTCATTGAAATTAGTGCATTATAACCGGAGTTACACACTCCGCAATGTTATCCTATGGGGGGAAATGGATGTCCTGTTCTAAATCCTTCAGAAACTTGATTTTCTAGTCAATTATGGATCTGTACATGCCAAAATATGCAGTTCAGATCGGTTCATTAGAACCGGAGTTGCACACTCCCGAAATTCTAGATGCACCAAAGTGATTGAATATGAATCTGCTTATAACTAAGGCACCGATCCACTTGCTTTTTTTTGTTAAGGGGACAGTTGACCTTCAAACCGAACTTTTTTTTCTTTTGAATGGATTTGCTTGAAATTTGAATATGTGATCAGTACCATAGATATGTAAAAGTGGTTAAAATTAACGATGAAATAATAATAATTTAGGAATTATGAATTATTAATTATATCGAAAATTGGCCTCATAAAAAATGTTCCATGCGTATTTCTTTTGCATATAATATGGTCATTTTTATTTGCAGGATACCTTATAGAACTAACAACGAAACTTATCGCTTATTTTAAGCATTCGTTAAAAATATAAAGACAAAAAATAATAATAGCGAAAACACCCTTTTTATGACCCAAAATACCTATAAATCCTCTTTTCGAGTACAAAATTTAGACATTCTGAGCTACGAAGCATCATTTTTTTCAATTAGATTTATTTGATATACAGTTAAGTATATAAAACTTAAATTTCAAAGCAATACGATCGTTAGAAATGCGCCCGGAGCAGTTTGAATATTCGTATGACGTGAACATTTTTATTTTGAAAAAAAAACACATTTAAAGTGATTGCAATTAGTAACCACATAATATCTAAATTAAACACAAATTCCTATAACTAGGAAAGTAATCGCAGAAATTAGAAATTCTTTTTGCAACACATTCCTTCTCGTCCGTAGTTTCACAATTCAGAAAAATAAAAAAAAATCGAATTTTTGGACAAATTTCACATTTTCGAAAGTCCACTGTCCCCTTAAATGGGGATCTCTTCTTTCCAAAATACCGAGTTTCATTGAAATCGGATCATTACATCCGGGGTAACACTCTACCGGATAATCCGCCATGTTAGCTTATGGGGAAACCGTGTCCGTTCATAAGTCCGGTTCTAAGTACATATGTATTATGTATATATAAATTACACTCATGGACAAAAAAATTAGCGCACCAAGAAGGAGTCGTCAAAATGAAACGAAATTTTACATACGTAATGACTACTTTGATATAAGTAAATGATAAGAAAATCAAAGAAAAAGGATAATTTATTTCAGGGAAAAAGGCAAAAGAACGGAGGAGTTAATACTCCGTTGGACCCCCTCTAGCGCGAATGCACGATGCGATACGATCGGGCATTGAGTCATACAAGTTCTGTATGATGTCTTGAGACATTTCGTTCCATATTTGCTGTAACCTTGCCTCTAGTTCGTTCAAACTCGTGGGATGCCCAACTCGTGGTCCCAAATGATCCCAGATATGCTCGATTGGAGACAAATCTGGGGATCGGGCAGGCCAAGGAAGGGTAGTAACAGTGAGGAGACAGTCTTGTGACACCCTTGTCGTATGAGGCCGAGCATTGTCTTGTTGAAAAATGGCGCCTGGGAGCCGTTGCATGAGTGGCAACACATGTGGTTGCAGGATTTCATGAACATACCGCTGGGCTGTCATGGTGCCACGGAACAATACTAGGGGTGACCGTGTATTGTAGGCAATGGCACCCCATACCATCACACCAGCTGTGGGAGCGATGTGTCGCTGTACAGCAAAGGCAGGATTGAAGCGTTCACCACGGGCTCTCCACACACGAACACGATTGTCATCACTGCCGAGATTGAATCTGGATTCGTCGCTAAAGACGACCTGGTTCCATTCCGCTGCAGTCCAGTTTCCTCGTGCGCGGCAAAACTACAAACGGAGGCGTCGATGGGTGGGCGTCAAGGGCAGCACATGTAATGGGCGCCGCGGTACCAACTGTCCTTCAGCCAGGCGCCTTCGTATGGTTCGAGAAGACACAGAGGCCCCTAGTGAAGGTGCTACCTGTGCCTGGATGGCGGCCGATGAAGCAGTTGGCTGTACGTGTGCATTTCTTACTATGTGGCGGTCTTCTCGACGACTGGTCTGTCGAGGGCGTCCTGAGCCTGGTCTTCGTGTACATGACATCTCTCGGGTCCACTGGTCCCAACACCTCCTCACAATACAATCAGAGCGGCTTAATTGACGAGCTACTCGCCTAGCTGACCACCCAGCTTCCATCATCCCGACGATTCTCCCCCTCTCAAACTGCGACAACTGCTTATAACACGGCGTAATGGCATGTCTATCTCAGCTCTTCCTTTGTAAATGATTCAGCTCACTCAAACAAGCTTTGGTCACCTGTTTTATACTCCACAGAGTACGATGTTCAACGCCCTCTACCGGCTATACGTAATGCGCAATCACGCTGCATTTCTAATCATTTGCATATCTCCCCGACATGTACCTTCAATGCAAGTTTCGTTACGATCCCGCAATTATTTCTTGGTGCGCTAATTTTTTTGTCCATGAGTGTATACATGTGTACGAGATATTAATACAAATATACTCGACTCGACTTTTCGGTTTTGCGTCAAAATCTAAAGTCCTATATCGCTCGACAGCAATCCCAACATTCAACCTCAGGCATTGGCGGCTCCAAGGGGGGGGGGGGCAGTAGGGGCAATTGCCCCTCCCAAAAAAGCCCGGCGTATTTTTTTTCATAGCCTAAAATTATATAATCGTAGGCCTAATACTAAATGTGTTTAAATTTAAAATGAGACGATGTTTATTTCTTATATATATATATATATATATATATATATAATCTTTATGGTTTCAAATTTTGGCATTATCTTTTGAGAATGTATTTTTGTTTTTATCAATGCATCTCTTGCAGAACGGACGTACCATTAACGGACAAGGATGGCCCGGTAACTAATTTAACAATCCTTTCTACTACTTGTGTGTGACATGGAATGTTGTTGATGTCAATAATTTGTTTCTCGTGATCAGATTCTTTTGCTTCCTTTATAAACTGTTTTTGTTTGTCATCAGAAACATGCCTCGTCATAGGAGGTTCTGTTACTTTAACATCATTCCATTCAATCATATCAATATTATCCTTGGCATCAAAGTTTATACGTGGAGCTAAATTCTTTCTGATGCCTCCTTCATTTTCCGTCCTTGCTTTTAGAATCCGGAGTAATCCAAGCTCTCTTACATGACTGCGATCGTCTAATATCATACAAAGGAGGAGATTTTCAGAAGCGGCAAAGTATGCATTTCTTTGAATGACAGGGTCAATTACATTTTTAAGTGTCTGACAGAGGTAACGAGGTATATATATATATATATAATCTTTATGGTATACGTATATATATATATATATATATATATATATATATATATAGAGAGAGAGAGAGAGAGAGATAATCTTTATGGTTTATGGATATATATATATATATATATATATATAATCTTTATGGTATACGTATATATATATATATATATATATATATATATATATATATATATATATATATATATATATATATAATCTTTATGGTTTATGGATATATATATATATATATATGGAAACAAATTATTGACATCAACAACATTCCATGTCACACACAAGTAGTAGAAAGGATTGTTAAATTAGTTACCGGGCCATCCTTGTCCGTTAATGGTACGTCCGTTCTGCAAGAGATGCATTGATAAAAACAAAAATACATTCTCAAAAGATAATGCCAAAATTTGAAACCATAAAGATTATATATATATATATATATATACCTCAAGCTTACAAGCTTCCACAAGTGCTTCGATCCATGGATACAAGATGGTTTATTATTATTTTATATTGTAACCTTTTAAGTCAAATAATAAATAAATAAGGACTTAATTTTTTGTTGTTATTTTTCTATATAATGCACCAAATTGTTAAAACTATACCTAACTATAACAATTTGATAAAAGTCGCATTTCTAGGTTGATCAACTTATGCGGCCTCCTTTATTACTACCCAATTTACACGTGTCCTCTAATGGTAAAAAGGTTCCCCACCCCTGCTCTATACCTTTCAACATGGGCTCATATGTTACACAAATCCTAAACGAAGTGATCTTGACTTAACTTCCGGCAGTGACGCGCGTCCTGTTTCACACGGAACGTTTTTTCCCGTTTATAGGTATATATATAGTATATATATATATATATTTTTTTTTTTTTCCCAATGCGGAGGCACTTGTCGTGAGACATTCGCCTAATAATAATATATATATATATATATATATATATATATATATATATATATATATATATATATATATATATATATATATATATATATATATATATATATATATATATATATATATGTATGTATATATATGTATATATATATATATGTATATATATATATATATATGTTATGAGGGGTACCAGAGATACCCCTTTGCGCTGTGTAAAATTAGGGAGGTAAACTCCAAAAGGACCTATGCGTTTATAAATAAAAATAACAACATTTATTATACAATATTTTACAAGAAAAGGTCAGTTTTACATATTATATTTAAGATCTTGGATAGACATATTTTCACGGAATTAGGGCATACTTTATCCGCTTCCTGTGGCAGAACCATTACGGGTCGAGTGAAATAAAGTTCTATTTCCCAAAATTTCTAAAATGAAACACCAGCACTATTTGAAAGGGAAGAAATGACCAACCTGGGGAGCTTTGATGAAACGGCATGGAGTCGTCGAGGCACTTCTACAGGAGGAGGCTTTAGGTATCGGGCTAAAATTCATGGGGCCCTTCATCGGAGGAGGCAGCAGAATCGGCGCTGGCGGTTGAACACGGACATCACGCCATTTTAAAGGGCATTTTTTCTTCCCAGGCTTTCTTCGCAGCTCGCTCCCTCAAATCTCTCTCTGCCCCTCTGCCTCCGACCCTCGTTTTTCTCGAACACTCGGGGTTCATTTTCCCCCCATTTGGATTATGACACCTCCCCAGGTCAGTTATTCACGTAAATTTATTGCCTCTTCGAGTTTTTTATTCGAGGGCAGGATGCTCCGACATCCCCACGGTTGACCCACGTGGTACTCTTATTTCCAAGAAAATTGGATGTCCGTTGAATTTCCTGGAATTTCTTTCTCCCGTCCTGAGGAATTCAGGGGGTGCGATGTTTCTTGGAAAATGGGTGCAGTTCCCCCTTTTTCCAATATGGCCGTTTTATGCCCCGTAATCGTGTTGGAAAAACAAAATGGCTATGACGTTGGAAGGAGTTCAAAATGTCCAAATTGTGGATCCTTCACAACAATCTATACATATATATATATATATACTATATATATGTATGTATGTATATATATACACACACACACACATATATATATATATATATGTATGTATGTATATATATACACACATATATTTATATATCTGGCTGCAAGTAGCTTTAGAGCTATTACTGGTTTTCTCTTTCATCTTTTCCTTATATATATATATATATATATATATATATATATATATATATATATATATATATATACACACATACACTGCTAAAAAAATTAGGGGAGCAATCAAAGAAGTTAAGAAAACCGTGCGAGACAGCCACGTATTGGCATAAAATGGATAGTACGCGCTTATCAATGCGCAATACAGATAAAAAGACGTAAAAGAATTTGTAATTAAGCTTTAATTCTTTGAAAATATGGAAAAAAACACGAAAAGATGATTTAGGGCAACAATTTGGTTCCTTGTAAACGATAAAAAAAAGTATTGTTTAGAAATGATGCAAGATTTTTAGTATGGCATGTGGTCTCCTCGAACAGCTAAGACTTCTGCACACCTGTTTTCCATGGATGCGATGAAGTTATCTATAAGACTTTGGGGAAAAGTCTTATAGAATACTGTTCCACTCCTCAAGAAGTGCAATCTCAAAGTCTCGAAGAGTAAAAGGAGGCCTTGGTCTCGCAGCAATGCGTCATCCGAGCATGTTCCAAACATGCTGGATTAGAATCAGGTCAGGAGAGCACGCTGGCCATTCCATACGCTGTATTGTTTCAGCTTCAAGCATGTTCTCCACAATACGAGCTGTATGCGGTCTGGCATTATCATGCTGGAAAACAAAGGAATCTCCAATGGCTGCAGCGTAAGGTATGACATGAGGTTTCATTATATCGTCTGCATACCTTCGGGCCGTCAAAGTACCATTCCGAATGATATGCAGGTCCGTACGTCCACCTATGCTGTTTCCACCCCATACCATAAAACCAGCTCGTCTGTATTGTGACCTTTCACGAACGAATGTGGGGTTATTTCGAGTGCCCCTTTCCCTCCATACCAAAACACGTCGGGTGTCACACTCCAGACTGAATCGGGACTCGTCTGTAAACAGCGCTTGGGTCCAATCATGTTGCTCCCAATCTCGATGTTCAGCAGCCCACCTTTTTCGGGCCGCACGGTGGCGTGAGGTCAACGGAATGCAGACCATTGGCCTACGTGCATAGAGACCTCCCTGATGAAGCCAATTTCGTACTGTTTGGCTTGACACCCTTCGTCCTGTTGCCAAGAACAACTGTCTTTGCAGCTGAGTAGCATTGTCTGTTCTGTTTCGACGAGCTGTTAACAGTATATACCGGTCATCAGTTGCTGTAGTGGCGCTTGGCCGACCATGCCCTGGTCGACGTCTAACATTCCCTGTTTCTTGGAATCGATTTCACAGCCTTGCAACGACACTTCTGGCGACTCCAACAGCGTCCGCGACACTACGTTGTGTTTGCCCTGATTCAAGTCTGCCTTTAATACGCCATGCTATGGATTCCGGTAAATCACGTTGTTGAGACATTTTCAAGTCACCTTTTCTCAAAAAGAATAACTGAGCAATCGAATTTCACAGTTAAGGCAAGTTTAGTGAAACAGACGTTTCTGCAACATCCCGATTTCCGCCCTTATGTTCTTTTTCTGGTTCTTGACATCATGAACTATGATTTGTATATAAAGTTTTCTTATTCTTTTTCTTTCTAGGCTTTTAAATTATGGATGATTTATTTTATGTTACTTATCGGTGTAAGTATTTGCGTAATTTCGTTAAAACCATGTGCTCCCCTAATTGTTTTGAGCAGTGTATACACACACACACACACACATACATATATATATATATATATGTGCAGTGAAATTTCGATCGATCGTTCTCCGAAACATCGTATTTGTCGTTCATTTCACCCAGTCCCGACGATGCTATTGCTTTGATGGTAAAAAGGTGCCCCATCTCCGGTATATATATATATATATATATATATATATATATATATATATATATATATATGATGGATTATTGGAAAGGATGATGGGGACCTTTCCAGCAATTCATCTTCATTAAATCGTGAATTGCGGGGAAGGGGCATATTTGTGGAGTGTGGTCGACGGGCGAGCCCCACCGCAAGAGATGAAAATAGCGTGAAAAGTTCTTTGCCAAGGTCACTAGGGAAAAGCTTCTCCCCGCACTTCCGCATCGGTGTAAATAAACACTGCGGTTTTCCGCCATCGCACTTTTTGCAGAGCGGAGGGATTGCAAGCAGGGCTATCCCTCTCGACTCTGATCCGGAACTCTGACTTTTCATAAGAAATGAGCTCCTCATGTACGGACATTTCTAATACAATTTGCCGGAAAAATGTTACACTTTTTCGGCATTGGTTATTCGACTTTTACGGCAAGAGTTCCTATATATATATATATATTTATGCATGTTTCTCTGTCTCTCTTTCTATCTCTATATTTATCTATCCAAATATATGTATGTATGTGTGTGTATATATATATATATATATAAGTCAGTAACTGAGTATCCAAAATCTCCATGGTTGCAAGTTTTGTGACGTCAGTCATCTTGCGGTTACATGTTCTTAACTTCCACTCTGTCTAGCGCCAGGCTTGGTGTTCTTTGGTTAAGTAACTCTTATTTTAATTTTTAATCAATTATTCTGTTTTTCATGGATTGTACGGTGTCTGAGTGTGTTTATTGTATAGATCATTCTCATCGATCCATTGAATTTTAGACAGTATTGAAACCGCTGATGAAGAGATGCTGTCTAAAACCTCTTTCATATTTTTCTTTTCATGTTATTTGTTCCTGGCTGCAAGTAGCTTTAGGGCTATTACTGGTATTCTCTTTCATCGATTTCTTATATATATATATATATATATATATATATATATACAGAGGATGTACACACATTTTTAAGATTTGCTTTCTTAAGATTTAAATCAACGTTTATCATTTTGTTTACAGTGCACACCGAGCATTTTAATGATTTTGCAACTGTCCTTTGACTAGGGGGATTTTCTTTTAACATTAAACAACGTACCTTTGCAATAGTCGAAGATGTCCGTTTTTTCCTTGGATACTTGTTTGGAATTTTTGTCCCACTTGAGGCTCCAATTTGACGTTTTTTTCCTTTCTTGTTGACGATATTACCTATCGACGCTTTAGATATCACAAAACCATGACTCTCACATCGTTTTTGGATAACGGAGTATGCATATTTCTCTTCGGAAAGAGCATAAATGTAGCCTTCGAACCACTGCTTTGTTAAAAACGCCATTTTGAATAAAAACAAAACTTTCAAGCCGCAGGCGATAATTTTGACTTTTAAAAACATAGTACAATTGCAATTATTTCTTTTGCAGCAAACGATTTTTTATTACCGTTTACCAAAATCGTCTAAAAAATGTGCGAACAGCCTCTGTATATATATATATATATATATATATACCGGGTGGCGTGCTCACAGTGTTCTGTAGCGCGATCTATTTGCGAGAATGACGCCACATTTTGTAGGAAGATTAAACAAGACGGGGGACGAAGGATTCCGCGAAAAAATAAATTACTTCCAAAAGTCACCGCTAGGGGAATATTTGGCGCTGTGAAATAGAAAATAGAGTGTTAACAAATGCAAATTAATACGGAATAAAATTATCTTTTATTATGCACATTTTCTTATTTAGTTCAAGTGCAATATGGCAACACTTTTAAAAAAGCGTAAAATCTACATAAACACCGATAAAGTCTCGTGATCTGCAATATCACGTACGCTGAGCAGAAGAAGTTCTTTATTCAAATTTCACGTTACATCCATTGGCACAGTGCCAGCTGCTTGGGTTTTAAAAGGCAATGTGTTACGTTTCGAATCAATCGGATTGAAAGTTTATGTTCAATGTCTCCTTCTTTAGTCGAGCGTGCGTTACTGGTCAAATTCTTTTACCTCAACCAGTGCAACACGTCAGCCGCTCTTCGTGCTTTTAGAACGCACAAAAAAATGCGTAAAGGTAACGGTCCTGTGTCAGTTAATGGGCTAAAAGCAATGGTTGCGACGTTTGAGAAAACAGGTTCTCTGAAGGTTCAGTCAGGCAGAGGTCGAAAACCTGTACCACAGGATACAATCGAAGCAGTTGCCACGGCGATTGTCGACAGAGGACCAGACAATATTGCTGCCACCTCTAGCGCTCGTGGATTAGCTCGGAATATGGATATGCCTTACAGTACGGTATGGAAAATCTTACGAAAGATTATCAACTTCTATCCGTACAAGATCAGCCGTGTACAGGAGTTACTGTACCCCGACCATGATAAGCGATTGACTTTTGCTCTCACCTTTCTTGCCAGAATGTAGGTGGATGATGCTTGGCCGTACAAAATCTTATGGGAAGACGAGGCCCACTTTTACCTGCATGGAACTGTGAATACCCAGAACTGCCGAATTTGGGATGACAAATCACCACATGCAGTCACAGAAATTCCCTTACATTCACCAAAGGTAACTGTTTGGTGTGGGTTCACAGCGGAATTTATCGTAGGTCCATTCTTCTATGAGAACATTACCCCGACAGGACCGGAAACCTGTTCTGTTACCGGAGAGAAATATCGCCACATGTTGAACAGCTTTGTCATTCCGGCACTTCAGCAAAGACAATGCCTGGGGGAAATCATTTTCATGGAAGATGGAGCCCCTCCACACGTTGCTGTACTGGTGCAACAGCTGCTACGACAGAAATTCACAACAGAAAGAGTCATTAGCCGCTACTTTCCAACTGCATGGCCACCTCGGTCGCCTGATCTTACCCCATGCGACTTCTGGCTATGGGGTTACCTTAAGTCCAAGGTCTATCAAGGAGTGGTCCAGGACCTGGCTACGTTGAAGGATAACATATCACGGACTGTACGGGAGATTCCTGCAGACATGTTACTTTCTGCTGTTGTGCATACTGTGCACAGAATGCAATATGTGGTCCATAACAACGGCAGCCACATTGAACCTCATTTGAATGCAAAATAAAAGGTAATTTCCGTATTGATTTGCATTTGTTAACACTCTATTTTTTATTACACAGCGCCAAATATTCCCCTAGCGGTGACTTTTGGAACTAATTTATTTTTTCGCGGAATCCTTCGTCCCCCGTCTTGTTTAATCTTCCTACAAAATGTGGCGTCATTCTATATATATATATATATATACAGTCGAACCTCCATATATTGAAGTAGCAATATGACGGAAGAAAAATTCGATATATAGATATTTTGATATATAGAATGGATCTTAGTTTTATCATAATTCTCCTAAAACATTAAAATTAAAGCTAATATTCGTATATGAAACTTCATTTCTAATTTATATGCGACTCACATTGAATGAAAGTTAATAACTAAAAAAATGAATTAATATGAAAGATTTATTGAGTACAATATACCTTAAAAAACAATCCAGACAGTGGTTACAGTGATCACAGTTACATTCTTTTTAAAAAAAACTACGAATATCTTGCTGAACGGCCAGTTTTACGGAAAGTTCACCAAAGAGATGCTCGCATTTATTCAGTCCACTATAAACTTCACCAGGGACATTTTCCGCGAATTCAAGTCCACGACGTATTGTTTCAAACGCCAAAATATTGGGAGATTTTATTCTAAAGTGGAATAAAATCTCCCAATATGTCGTGAAAAAAAATTTCGATATATAGAGATTTTTTCGAAGTATAGAAACAGTTTTTCTATGTAATGGACATGGAGATTTGCTAAGAGTTCGATATATAGAAAATTTCGATATGGGGAAGTTCGATACATGGAGGTTCGTCTGTATATATATATATATATATATATATATATATATATATGTATATATATATGTATATATATATATATATATATATATATATATGTATATATATATATATATATATATATATGTATATATATATATATATATATATATATATATATATGTATATATATATGTATATATATATATGTATGTATATATATATATATATATATATATATATATATATATATATATATATATATATATATATATATGTATGTATATATATATATATATATATATATATGTATGTATGTATGTATGTATATATATATATATATCTATATAAATACATATATATATATACACACACACATATATATATACATATATATCATTAAATCCGTTGTGTATGAACAAGAAATCTAAACTGCGGATGACTTGAAGAAGCGTATCGTTCAAACAATTCGTGCATCAACTCCTTAAAAATTGTTTAACTCCTGATATGCTACGAAACAGTTGGAGAGAACTGGATTACCGTCTAGACCAGGGATTCCCAACGGGGTCGATGGAAGTTTAAAAAGGGTTTAAAGTATTCGAGGGGTTCTGTTGGGGGTCTATGATAAATTTTTCTGTTTTAAAATTTAATTTGATTTTTTTAAGAATGCAATTATTAGATAATAATATCCGTTTTAATATGTATGAATACAGATTTGCATAGGGCGGAGTGATTCACGCGTCTAAAGTCGAATGTCAGGCCGCTTTTGTATATGCCTCCGTCGGCTTTTATGTGTGTACCAACACTGGGCAGACCTTAAACGGCACGTGGGTCCTCCCGATGCAGCCAATCAGAAGCGGTTTCGTTTTTCTCTTGGCGATGTTTGTGCAATTACGATCAGCGTTTCTGAAATCATGTTTATACTTGAGAAATAAAATATGAAAATAGTACAAAATGAAAAAAGCATCAACCTAGGTTGATGCTATATTCATTTTGTACTATTTTAAAATTCATTTTGTACCATTTTAAAAATTAGAAAAAGTGGTTCATCAGCTGATGAACCACTTTTTCTAATTTTTCGTTCCTACTCTTGGTCAAATTGTCATCTTTTAACCTATTTTTTAATTATCTTTTCATGTTTTTAGTACCTGGCTCTTTTTGTACACCCCTGTCCGGTGTACATATGAATACAAGGAAATAACAGACAAATGACACAATGACAGAAGAATTTTATTGACAAACGATGGGTTGCAGCTCCCCTTTCTAGACGGGGCTCCGTTTTCAGACGGAAGACTGACCGGTTACCAAGAATACAGCCAAGTCTTATGCGGGAATCGAACCCGCACCCCCGGCGTGGTAGGCTGATACCTTAACCACTTAGCCACTGGGCGACGTACCTGGCTCTTGTGGTTCTGAGCATATACTGGTTTTTCACTTTCAACTTTGTCACATATATATATACTGGAGATACCTTAATTAATTAATTGACGTTTGGGAACAAAATAACAAACACGTGCCCCACGCGTGTCAGTGGCACGACCAAACGTTTAACAACCACAGGGGTGGCCGGGGGTCAACCACAGGCAGGATGAGAGAAGAAAGTGCTGAAAGAGGGAAGATGTTAAGCTACTTGAAAAATAAAAGAACCAGTCTTGTAGATATACCGCAACGATTCGTTTTGAAGGTGTCTATGCGTTGGACGGTGAACTAGGGGTTAGCGAGTACACCCACACCAGAAGAGAGATAAACCACAAAAAGCGGAAACAATGAACATGATTAATGGAACCACACAGCATTTTCAATAAAACATTTCAGGTAGTCTCTTCTAACGTAACTACCGCGGGTTATTAACGTAGGATTACTTATCGTTTGCTTATATATATATATACAGTGGAATCACGATCTATCGTTTTTAAAGGGACCGACAAAACTGAACGATAAACGAGGGAAAACGATAGATGCGGGAACCTAACAAAGCAATATGATCGTCGGTACTGGGTGAATTAAACGATACATATGGGAAAACGATGATTCGGAGAACGATCGATCGAGATATAAGACAAAGTTGAAAGTGAAAAATCAGTATACGCTCAGAACCACAAGAGTCAGGAACTAAAAACATGAAAAGATAAGTGAAAAATAGGTTTTTGACAGCATCTCGTCATCAGCGGTGCCGATACTGTCTAAAAACCAATGGATTGTTTCTAATAAGTATGATCTGAGCAATAAACATACTTAGACACCGTACAATCCATATGAAACAGAAGAAGGAATAATCAGTTGCTTTATCATAGAACACCAAACCCGGCGCCAGACAAAGTGGAAGTTAAGTTAAGGAGACCGCGAGAAGACTGACGTCACAAACATTGCAACCATGGAGCTAATGGAAACACAGAAGAAGACTTACTAAGGATACTGCGTTTTAGGACTATATTACCTAAGTTAACTTAGATATTTATTATGACTAGGAGTTATTATTGTTTATTATTTTAATTACACTAGTTTTTATTATTTATTATTTTAATTTTTAGTAGTTATTTAGTATTGTATTACTAATCATTAGCAACAGAACATGCAATTCATTAAATCTAAAACTACCAATTATGTGCCTGGAAAGACTATCAGGGTAATTACATTTTAGCACTACTAACAATTCTATAATATGCTTATGCCTATTGTCTTTAGGACAAAGCCTATTTATTCTTAATAGTTGATTAACAATAATATTATTAAATGCAGATTATATATATATATATATATATATATATATATATAAATTTCTGCCTATTTAATTTTTGCATTTATTGTATTTGTTGTGTGACTGATGTTGTATTTTGCCTGCACTCCATTTTCTTTTGTTTGGCATAGCATCTCCTTTAGTTTAAATTTATAAACTGGTTGTAAATATTATATTATATTTTACTCAAGAATTTCTTTTTCTGATTTGTTTAAACTTTTTAATTTTATTTTCTCATTGCTTTTTACTCTGCTACTCTATTTGCATTGGATATTTATTTTATTTCTTATTATATTTTACTTAATATGTTGGTTCAATTGACCTTTTATACTTTATTCTTATCTTTTCATAAGAGAGCATTTATTAGTGACTGGCAATTTGGCATGCCATACTAATGATGTACATTGATACTTATTGGGGTATCAATGGATCGTTAAACCGTTACCAATCTTTCTCTTTCTCTTTGCCCTTTTCATGTTATCAAGTCAGGCAAAAGACATTGGATTTTGATAAATGCTCTAATAAGCTATGTAAAACTTGCAAGCAATACACAAATTCAAGCTAATTCACAAACAAAAATTCTGTAAAACTTATAATTGTATTTATAAAATCACCTGCAGTAGTTGTCATATGGAATATATAGGACAAACCTCTAATCCGTCACATATTACTAGAATATATTTACATAGATCTAATATTAAAAAATATAACACACACAATTGTCAACCACAAAATATTGAATTTGAACATTTTAATAAACATAATTTTGACAATATTACTATCTCAATAGTTGATATCACCCTCTGACAGGTTATATTATGAAAATTTATATATGCAAACTAATAAAACTATTTTTCCATACGGTTTCAATCAATTATATGAACAGAAAAATATTGTTAAGTTCAACTTTACTGACGTGTTAGCAACCCCCAACTAATCATGGAACATAAGACAGCTAAATGAACAAAAAGCGGTAATAATAATGATAAAAGCAAGACTTTTGATTGTAATATTTATAAAAATGCTTTATTAAATTTTCAGGAAAGGTTTACCATTGACTATCAATATAGAAACATAAAAGCTTGGAAATTTTCTGTAAATAAAAAACATATCATCTATTTTTAAGTACTATTTTTAAGAATTTTTAAGCTTTATCATCCATTTTTATGTACTAAACTAAAGAATTTTCATTTTCAGCATCTGGTTTTTGATTTAATATTAGCACGAGCTTATCATTTAAAAATAAACTTATTTAAAAAATATAACATAGCACTTAATACTTATTGTGTAATAAACTTTACTAACCCTATATTAAATAATATAAATTTCAACAGTATTTTTGATAAACTACATGATATGTTTCCTGTAAAAGAAATTAAAATTAAACGTGCCTTTAAATACACTCTGCCTATGGGTAGACGTATATTTAACTATAATCAGTTATCAAAAAACTTTTTACAGTCTATCAATATAAATTGTTTATGCCATCTGCCCAAATATAATAGTTTTCTAGACACAGCACAAGGACATGTTATAACAGGCAATTTGGAACTAGTAGAAAATTTAGCACTACGTGAGTTGATGAACTTGGGGACTAAATATATATATTACCTAGTTCTTTTAATAATAAAAACATCATGAGTTTCTTAAATACTGATTTGGATAAATTTATATATAAAATAGCTATTAATTATTCTATCCCAACAGAAGCCTTTAATGAGTGGAAAATTAATTTACTTAAACTAGTACAGTCAAAACTTCCTAATAATAGTTATTTCTATAATAATTCCCATAAGCACATAAAAGGAGCTATAAAAAACTTACAAGAATATTTTATTATAACTTATGTAGATAAAGCAGCCAATAATTAGGTAATTATTTGTAAAAAAAATATTTTGCTATTTGTTTAAAAAAAACAGCTAGACAATAGTGATTTATTTCAGCCATTAAAAGATACTACCTGTATTATTATTAAGAAAATTATAGCTAAATATAAACTTATTAACAGCAGAAAACTTTGTCTTTCCTTATATCACTTTAGTTCCTAAATTTCATAAAACACCTATTGCTTTTAGAGCAGTAACCTGTGGTCACAACACTTATGCTACTAAAGCAAGTGTATTATTATTAAAGTACCTTAAATTAATCTATAAAAATATAACATCTGGTGTTTGTGGTATAATTGATAATAGCTATAGTCTAATTAGAAGACTACAAACATTAGATAACTGTAAAAATGTAGTAACTTATGATTTTAGAGATCTATTTAATAATATCGATATAATTGATTTAAATAGAATAATCATAATGTTAGTACAAAATAATATTCAATACTTAGGCAACGAAATTAAACTAACTCGTTTCAATAGGCTCCTAGATTTTGTTACTAAACATAATGATATAATACACAATAATAGTATATACTTACAGACTAAAGGTGTACCACAAGGTGGAAATGCTTCTAGTATGCTTGCCAATTTATACTTACATTATTTTGAAGTTGATAATATTGATAATAGCAACTACAAAGTATTTAGATATATTGATGATATAATAGTTATTAATAAAATTGGTAATAATATAGCCTTAAATTTTTACCCTCATAATCTGGAACTAATACAAAGTAGCCAAAATAATATTAATGTAAACTTTTTAGATATTAACATCAAAGTAAATTCTCATAGCAATTTTACTTTTGAGTTATATGATAAAAGATCAGATTATGAATTGAATATTGTTGAATTTTAAAATTACATAACTCGTTTACATAAATCTGTTTTCAATAACATTATGTAAATCAGCTAGTACGTATAAATAGGCTTTGTTCTAAAGACAATAGGAATAAGCATATTATAGAGTTGTTAGTTGTGCTAAAACGTAATCATTACCCCGATAGTACATACTTGGTTGTATTAGATTTAATAAATAGCTTGTTCTGTTCCACTTAATTAGTAATAAAATATAATAAGTCTATTTAGTGAAAATAATTATGATAAAGTAACATTAATTAATAATATTTATATTCTTAAGTAATAATAATAAATAATAATATTTTACTCTTAGTAATAATAATAATAATAATACAATTTTAATTTTGGTTATGTCCTATAACACAGTCTTCATTGTAAGTGTGCATCTGTGTTTCCGTTAACTCCCTGGTTGCAAGGTTTGTGACGTCAGTCTCCTTGCGGTTTCCTACTCTTAACTTCAACTTTGTCTAGCGCCAGGCTTAGTCTTCTTTGAATGAGCAACTTTTTTTCATTTCTTCAGTTTCTTATGGATTGTACGGTGTCTAAGAATGTTTATTGGTTAGTTCATACTTATCAGAAACAATCCACTGGTTTTTAGACAGTATCGGCACTGTTGATGAAGAGATGCTGTCTAAAACCTTTTAAATACTTATCTTTTCATGTTTTTAGATTCTGGCTGCAAGCAATAATAAAGCTTGTGCTGTTTTTTCACTTTCAACTTTGTCTTATATATAAATACGAAAGTTGAAATAAACTACGAAATAAATTGACAGAAAAAATAATTTTTTTCTTTCTAATGCAGCAGACGATTGGAAATTATCCAAAAAATTATTTCAATACAGTAAAAGAAATGCTTCTCAAACTGTACTATATTCTTTAATATGTTCTATTAGATTTAATTTAAATTAATTTCTTCTACATTATTTTGTCTATAAAAATATCCGTTATGATTTTTTTTATAATTTTTCTTTGGGTTTGATTTATATTTTTTTGGTTTTATTTTTTTTTGTTTATATATTTATTGACTTTTTGTTTATACATTTATTGATTTTTTGTTTATATATTTTTTTGTTTAAATATTTTTGTTTATATATTTTTTGTTATATATATTTATTGACGCATTTTGGTACTTTTTTGTTTAACTGTTTACAGCTACTCGTTTTGGCGCGCTGCCAAAATTATAACTCGCGACGCAAGACCGTTATTGAGGAACGAAATACTACGTAAAAAAGAAAAAAAACCCGTCGAATGTTGTCAGACTAAGTTTGGTTTTCGATTGATAAATTGAATTATTTGATTGTTTGGTAATGTCTTCATCATCACATGTTTCGAACAATTGCATGACTGAGAATGATGAAATTTTGTGCTTTTCTTTCCACGTCGCGATAGGTAAAATCTTCATCATCTTCTTCTTCAACATTCTTTGCTTCTTCGACATTCGTTGTATCTTCAACATTCTTAAAAAGTTTTTAAAAAAACTCAGTAGTTGACTCGAAAAAAGGTTCGTTATAGCCGATTCTTAAGATTTCGGAGGTTCGCTATAAAAGGATATATACATAGTACGGATATATATATATATATATATATATATATATATATATATATATATATATATATATATATATATATATATATATATATATACATATATATATATATATATATATATGTATATATATACATATATATATACATATATTTATATATATATATATATATATATATATATATATATATATATATATATATATATATATATATATATATATATATATATATATATATATATATATATATATATACACTCATGGACAAAAAAATTAGCGCACCAGGAAGGAGTCGTCAAAATGAAACGAAATTTTACATACGTAATGACAACTTTGATATAAGTAAATGATAAGAAAATCAAAGAAAAAGGATAATTTATTTCAGAGAAAAAGGCAAAAGAACGGAGGAGTTAATACTCCGTTGGACCCCCTCTAGCGCGAATGCACGATGCGATACGATCGGGCATTGAGTCATACAAGTTCTGTATGATGTCTTGAGACATTTCGTTCCATATTTGCTGTAACCTTGCCTCTAGTTCGTTCAAACTCGTGGTCCCAAATGATCCCAGATATGCTCGATTGGAGACAAATCTGGGGATCGGGCAGGCCAAGGAAGGGTAGTAACAGTGCGGAGACAGTCTTGTGACACCCTTGCCGTATGAGGCCGAGCATTGTCTTGTTGAAAAATGGCTCCTGGGAGCCGTTGCATGAGTGGCAACACATGTGGTTGCAGGATTTCATGAACATACCGCTGGGCTGTCATGGTGCCACGGAACAATACTAGGGGTGACCGTGTATTGTAGGCAATGGCACCCCATACCATCACACCAGCTGTGGCAGCGATGTGTCGCTGTACAGCAAAGGCAGGATTGAAGCGTTCACCACGGGCTCTCCACACACGAACAGGATTGTCATCACTGCCGAGATTGAATCTGGATTCGTCGCTAAAGACGACCTGGTTCCATTCCGCTGCAGTCCAGTTTCCTCGTGCGCGGCAATACTCCAAACGGAGGCGTCGATGGGTGGGCGTCAAGGGCAGCACACGTAATGGGCGCCGCGATACCAACTGTCCTTCAGCCAGGCACCTACGTATGGTTCGAGAAGACACAGAGGCCCCTAGTGAAGGTGCTACCTGTGCCTGGATGGCGGCCGATGAAGCAGTTGGCTGTACGCGTGCATTTCTTACGATGTGGCGGTCTTCTCGACGATTGGTCTGTCGAGGGCGTCCTGAGCCTGGTCTTCGTGTACATGACATCTCTCGGGTCCACTGGTCCCAACACCTCCTCACAACACAATCAGAGCGGCCTAATTGACGAGCTACTCGCCTAGCTGACCACCCAGCTTCCATCATCCCGACGATTCTCCCCCTCTCAAACTGCGACAAATGCTTATAACACGGCGTAATGGCATGTCTATCTCAGCTCTTCCTTTGTAAATGATTCAGCACACTCAAACAAGCTTTGGTCACCTGTTTTATACTCCACAGAGTACGATGTTCAACGCCCTCTACTGGCTATACGTAATGCGCAATCACGCTGCATTTCTAATCATTTGCATATCTCCCCGACATGTACCTTCATTGCAAGTTTCGTTACGATCCCGCAATTATTTCTTGGTGCGCTAATTTTTTTGTCCATGAGTGTGTATATGTATATATATATATATATATATATATATATATATATAGATAGATAGCTAGATAGATATACATATATACATATATATATATATATATATATATATATATATATATATATATATATATATATATATATATATTTGTTAGCAGTTAATACGATAGGAAAAGGGTGTGAGCAAAATTTTCGTTCGTTCTATCGGAAAGAAATGTGCGAGCAGGAATTATTGTTGAAAGAGATTTGAAGAACTCGGCGGAGACGCCCACACACCACCCTTTGACATTCTCTGTGGGAGCCCCTCTCAAACTGCCTTCAAACATCGCGACGCTTGAGGCCACTGGTTCCCAACCTGGGGTGTAAGCAAAAAATAGGTGAAAAACGTATTTCACTAACACCCGACATACGTACATGCACAGAGCCTGACTAAGGCAGGAGCCCCCAAACAGAATAGAAGGTTTATTTTGCGTTTCCTTCTTTAAACAAAATATCAGTACAGTGTAAAATCCGTCACTTTTATGTTAGCTTCTTCATTAATCTATCGTATCAACACGAATCTATAATTCGTAAATCCATGGCTTTCGAGGGCGGAATTTAGCTGAATGTCAGCGAGGATATGAATTTTTTTCTTTATTTATTGTTATTATTTTGAGAGTGTGCAATAAATAAGGTTTAAAAGCGTTTAAGGAATCACTCGATACAAGAAATTAATGCAAATATAGACGTCGAAGTAAGAGTGGATACGACATTTGCAGCATCTACAAAACAATCGGCTAATAGGCCTGATATTGCTATTCACGATACAAAAAGAAAAGAAATAACATTGATTGAAGTTGGTATGACGAGCCAGGATCAATTGCAAATTGTTGGGAATGAAAAATCACGGAAATATAACGGATAAATTTAAATAGCATTTTTCTCAAATTTCGGCTCTTCAGACGCGCTATATCCCTTTTAATGATGGACATAGAATTGTCAGAAAATCAATAAAATGGACAGAACAATATTTCGTCTGCGGGGGGACTTTATAGCTATTTTAGGTTCTAGTCAATTTTCTTGTTATATATCCATAATGAGGAGAAAAATTTCAATACCTCCATAAAGTTCGGTAATGAAGTAGTGAAGCAGAGAAGTTTTTGCCCCAATTAGGCTATGTATGTATCACCTCCTTCCCTACTTTGTTGTTGGATGGAGCAAGTGAGCGGCTATTCACGTCTTTACAGGTGTCTCTCCTGCCAAAAAATTTCCTTCGTGTCCGGCAGATCGGCTGAATTCGCTGTTTGTTGAAAAGCACCACGCACCTGCCCGCGTCGCAACTTCCGGAACAGTTGAGCCTTCGTTCCTTTTCGCCTCTCTCTCTCAAAGGTCAGGGGGTGCTATAGATATAGCAAGTAAAGACGTATCTACTTAATCTTAAATTTCTCTTACCCTTCAACTATTGAAGGTGTTAAACTTTAAATTTTGTACTGGATAGTAAATGTAACTCTTAATAAATTTTACCTAGCCTTTAAATATTAACTATTTAGCACATTAACTTTGATTACGTAACATCTTGCGTACAGGAGTTAAGGTACTCCAGTCATCATCCAATTCTGACGCACGTCTGCTGATCCCGCAGATAAAAGTGTAAAAAAAAAATCCAGGCCCTAATTTTCCATTAGGCTCAGTAGGCCCCCCAAAATTTTTATTTTAAAAGAAAAAGTTCCCAATTCAATTTTTTTAATTTTACCTTTTTTGATAGCAATTTTTTTTTTATATATTCTTACAAATTTGGCTGATAGGTTCGTCGCATGTACAGTTATATGTATAGTTCATCATATGTATGTTATAGTGTATATAAGGGATTAATAAGGTTTCCTGGTTGCATTGTATCGGTGTTTTAACGATGACGTTAATATGTTGTATTGCTTTTTGTTATTTGATAATGTTCTAGGCTTCTACGCTTCAAATAACCAATTCTTGGTAAAATGGTACTTTCACTATGATTTTTTTTTTTTTTTTTTTTTTTTTTTTGTGTCTGTCAATTTTGGAAATTTTACGCCCACATCAGCGTTAGGGGGGGGGGGGGGCATCCCGAGTTGTGCCTACAGTCAAGAATTTTCTAAATCGGGCCCTGAAAAAAGCCAGCTTTTAAAATAAGTATTTTCTAAAATTGAAACTGATAAACGCTTACTCGCAGTTAAAAGAAAGAAATTTTATTTCAGTGTCAAATTTTATCCATGTCTTCCTTCATCCACCTCCAAATTAATTAAAAATTATTGAAGATTAAAAAAAATAATAAAAATTATGCGCTCTTCGCACCGTCTGTAAGAGTGGTGAATATCGTAACAATGTTTTGAACAAACAAAGTTTATGATCCCAATCAGGACTAGGATAGTAAACTTAATTTCTCGATCGCGTTCTACAGTATCCTCTGAAAGCTTTTCGCCAGGGGATGGCCGAATAGCTCGGGCGATGGCATTCGGTTCAGATCAGAGACGCGCCCCCCCAACTGAACTGGAAATGAATTAAAACGTTAATAGATGTTCAGTTAAAATCGGAAAATTGTAGAAAATTTTTCAGAAAGTTGGGTTTTTCCCCGCTTTTTGAAATTGTGAAACTGAAGATTCCGATTATGTCTTAAGCCTTAACATAGTTTTCAATAATTATAGGATCCATAACAAAAATTCGATGCTATATTTTTTTTCTCATTTTATTTATATTATATTTTTCTTATTGTACAGCTTTTGAACACCACTCAAACATCCATTCTATTGTTATTCAGTTTTAAAAAAATTCATAATCTATATGTATAAAACAGTTCCGTAACTGACTCACTGACATACAACGCACAGACCAAACCGCTGGACCTAAAGGGCTAAAATTTTGCATGGCGATTCTTCTTATGGTGTAGGGGTGCACTAAGAGGGATTTTTTGAAAAATTCTTTTTTAAATTAAATTTTTAATCTGTTTTACTAACTTTTTAAAGTTTGCATTTAAAATAATAGTTCGAGGGTTATAAAATTTATATCGCGAGAAAGATCCTAAAAATTCCTTTAAAATGAAATCTTTTTCGAATCTTTACCTCCATTTTCTGATTTTTGGGAAATTTTTAAAGATTCATTTTTAGAATTTAATTTATTAAATGACGATCACGCGATTTCTTTTTCTGGTACTTTAAATAAATTTATCGTCACGTGCGTAACAACTAAATAGACACAAAAATATTTTTTTTTTCTCGCTAATGCGGCAGACGATTGGACATTATTTTGTGTATAAAAATATCCCTTACGATTTTTTATAAATATTTTTTGTACATCAATTGTATACATTGATCGTCGTATTTATTATAAATATATATATTTATTTTTTTGGCATTAATTGCATACATTGACCGTTGTATTTAATTTGAATGTACTCCGTAGCGAAGTGCAGGGTTTCAGCTAGTATTTCATATTTAAGGATCGTCCGGCAGTCAATGCACTGACGAGATCCCAAACTGAATCGTGCCCCCCCCCCCCCCAAAAAAAAAAAAAAGGTTAGAAGCACGCTACACCTATGAGTGGAAGACATTATGTTGGTATGTTACAATTGGTTGTTATGATGAGCTAGCTAGCTAGGTCTTGGCCCGTGGCCCTTAGCCTAAAAAGTGCGGAGACCCCTACTCGAGACCATTATTTGGTACCTCACCCAAAAGTAAAAAAAAATATTAATTTCAAGATAAAAAGAACTTTTTATATACCACGTTTTTAAATTTTCTGTTGAATCCTATAAACTTGACAATTCTATGTATTAATAAATACTTTTTTAGAATTTTTTTCATGAATTATCCCATCAACTTGAAAGAAAATGAAGTTCATTGGAAGTTCACTTGCATATTACTTTCAGTTCCCGTCCCGGCCGATAGATGGCTGCACCAGTCTACAAAATAAAATGAACTGAAAATGATTATCAATTCTGCTTAAAGATGGCTAAAAGTATCAGAGAATGCATTGTCGTCGTGCTCTGAGCTATTCTAAAAGTTTCAAAAGTCGGGAAAGTGAATTAAAAATCGATTTGTACTGGACAAACACGCAAACAAGAGACGACTTATGAAGGAGATATTTTATTCAAGAAAACTTATGGATAACAAAATATTTCTGAGTCTAAAATATTTTAGTTCAGTCATGAAATCAGAATTATATTACAATATAAACAACGTGAGAATTCGGAAAAATCTCCCCGTAGACGATAGTCTGCAAAAAATGACAAAATAAAAATTCATATAAATAACAACTGACATATCTTTCGGAAACAAGGGTTTATACTCTTCGACAGAGGTCCCCCGGAAGGGTCACACTTTGACACCATGAATGATTAATAACAGTTCCTTGTGCTTTTCCAAAGCTGCTCTACCACAATGTACCAGCGCGATGAGAAAATTGGTATTTTACACACATTTCATTCAAGATACTGCGACTCAAGTTCTGTCGGGTGCGTGTAAAAAAAAAAGAGAATCCCGCATGGGAGTCTCTGTGGATTCACCCTATTAAATTCGCCGACCTCCATGTCAACCTTCAGCTTTCGGGGACCATTTTTTCGATTCCCTCTTTAGAACAGAGAATTATTTCATACTCCCTTTGTAAGAACGGCCATTAAGGGGGTTATATATATGAGGCGGTGCAAGTACACATTTTTAACTTTTTTTTATTTGAAGGCAAAAATGTAAATCTCCATGTCCAATTTATAGTGGAATTGCAAATAATTATTACTTGCAATATTGTAATAATAATAATTATGAATTATAATTTGTTCCATTTATAGTGGAATTTTTTTTTTGTAGTTTTTGCGGTACAACGCTTTGGACTTGCACCACTTTTCCTTTCACCGCCTCAATTTTGAGTGACGCGCAAAGGATGAATTCATAAAACGCGGCTTGTTTCATCACATTACTAAACTGATATTAAAAAATATATGACTAACTATTGAAAAAAAGCTTTCGAGGGTAATTTATATCATAACTATTCCTCCCGATTTAGCAAATTATCCAAAGGCTTCAACTGAATTCCGAACGTGACTTGAGCTAGGATATATGCCTTTTTTAAAAAAAAATTGAATAAATTAATGAGTTTAAACAAAGCAGGGTGTTAAAACTCTCAGATGGAGATCCAAACGAACTTGGCTCAGCTGCTCTCGATAGTGCAGCCGATAGTCATAACAAATTCCAAAAACTACAATTTCTGTCCGAATAATACGACCCAATTATATCGAATAGAGGGCGAAAACGAAAGCCCTGGAAGACTGTTGCGCATGAACTAAGCGATCCAATTTTGGATTTATTTTAATATCGGTCACATAGCTATACCTACAACTAGCATAAAAAATCGATCACTGAGACTGAAATCCAACGAACGAAACTCATTTGTAAAGGATGTGCCTATTTATTTCATTCAGTTACTATATTAGTTTTGATGTTTAACCTTTAGCTTACGAGGTCCATTTTCACGAAATTTCATAATCCCTAAAAGAAACTGATAACTGACTCAAATCACAAACCAGTCCGTGATGAGTCGTAACCTACGTAATTGAATGGAGCCACGCACACGGCGCAACTGGTTACAGACCCGTCGGACGGGTCTGTAACCAGTTGCGCCGTGTGCGTGGCTCCATTCAATTACATAGGTTACGACTCATCACGGCCTGGTTTGTGATTCGAGTCAGTTATCAGTTTCTTTTGAGTTGCTCCGTGTGCAGACAGCCTAACGAAACGTGTTTGGCCTCGACGTGTTGTTTCAAACGCCAAAAATTCGGAGATTTTATTCTAAAGTGGAATAAAATCTTCCAATATGTCGTGAAAAAAATTTCGATATATAGAAACAGTTTTTCTATGTAATGAACATGGAGATTTGTTACGAGTTCGATATGGGGAAGTTGGACTGTATTTCACTTGAAACAGGCTTGAAAGCAGCTCTTGCAGTCTTTGAGCTGTTGACGAGTTGTGGTACTTATTAAGCTCCATTACCAGCGGCACATTTCTCCATTTTACAACGAAACAACGGGGACCTCTGTTAGAAAGAAAAAAAAAAGTAATTTGTGCGACCCATGTAACACCAAGGAATGCTAAACCTTCGTCAGATAACAAACCGACGGCGGCTCCAGTAGGGGGCTATTGTTCCCCCCCCCCCCCCACAAAAAAAAACCAGGTAATTTTTTTTTAATACCCTAAAATTATATAATCCTAGAACTATTACAAAATGAGTTTAAATTTAAAATGAGAGGATGTTTATTTCTTATATACAGGGTGTCCATCATTAAACTTCCCTACATTAGAGTTGTCTACAGTCGAAACTATTGTTCAGCAAATTATGAAATTTTGCGTAGGGCATACTGAAGGGATGGGAATTTGTTTGAGCGAATAAAAAAAATGAGTTCAAAATTTCACCACCAGAGGGCGTTTTTGATGAATGACGCATTTACGACTGGTTCTTTACTTAAGATTTCAACATCTTTTTATCCATAGGCCACCCTAACACAATAACTCATGCTCATTAAATTTTACAATCTTTAAAGTGATCGCAAAGTCGATCACTCATTTTCGGACAAAAGTTTGAAGGAACAAATATGCAAATTAATTTTTGTCGACGTACAGCAGAAGCTGTTATGAAAAGTAGAAACTTTGAAGGAGATTTTATTTTGGGCGTGCTTGCTATTGCTAATCAGAATGTCAGCGTCACGATAGAGCATGCTACCTCACGATTTCATGGTGGACATGTCTTGTTGTAATAAATTTCCTAACTGTATTAAATGTTGGCTAAATGTGTAATTCATCAAAAAACGCCCTCTGCTGGTGAAATTTTGAACTGATTTTTATTTATTCGCCCAAACAAATTCCCATCCCTTCAATGTGTCCTACACACAATTTCATAACTTTCTGAACAAAAATTTCGACTGTAGACAACTTTAATGTAGGGAAGTTTAATTGTGGACACCCTGTGTGTGTGTGTATATATATATATATATATATATATATATATATATATATATATATATATATATATATATATATATATTATATATATATGAGACGGTGAAAGGCAAAGTGTTGTAAGTCACATTTCCAACTTTTTTTTCCTTGAGAGCAAAAATGTAATCTCCATGTTCAATTTAGAGTGGAATCGCAAATAATTATTATTTGTAATATTATAATGATTATTATGAATTATAATTTGTTCAATATATGGTGGAATTTTTTGTAGTTTTTGCAGTAAGACTTTGGACTTATACCACTTTGCCTTTCACTAACTCATATATATATATATACAGTTGGCTCTCTGTTTAACGACGATATTTCCCAGTCCCGGCCCCTCCGACGTTATGGGAAATGTCATATTTTCACAAATTCCGCTTAAGGGCGATCTATACTTAAGGACGATGTTTCACGGTCCCTTGAAAGTCGTTCGACAGAGAGTCAACTATATATATATAATATATAATATATATATATATATATAATATAATATATATATATATATATATATATATACATATATATAATATATATATATATATATATATACATATATATAAATAAATATATACATATATATAAATAAATATATACCTTAAGACCCGACGTTGCCCCCCAAATTGGAGCCGCCACCGTAACAAACTTCCCCCCCATTCTGTACAAGGGGAGAGGGGATCTGCAATATTACACACTGTCCGGTCATTGCGGCGTCCGGTCCCGGAAGAACCCGCGGCTAGTCCAGCACTCGAGCACGGTCACGGTGACCAGGTTGGAGGTGACGTCGGTGATCATGACCTGGTCGAGCACCGGGTTGTTCCGGCGCAGCACAGCTGCCGCGAAGAGGTTGTTGTTCTGCGGCTGCAGCAGTCGGCCCGGCGCCGCCGGCGAGACATCTGCCTTGCCGCCTGCCGGCACTCCGCCGCCATTGTTCTCCTGGTCGGAGTGGTTGCAGCTGCCTCCCCTCGGCGCGGACGGGGCCCGGTTGTGAGCCCTGGCCGCCGGAGGAGGGCCCGGCGCGGGGACAGTCCGTTTGCTGCTCTGGGCGGGCTTCCTGTGGTGCTCGGCCGCCCTGGCCGCCTTGGCTGGGGGCTCTGGCTCGGGGCGGCCCTGAGGCACTTGGTTCTGCTTGGGCGACTCGAAAACCGGATTCGAGGCCGCGCCGTCGTCCCAATCCTCATCTATGATAAGACTAGATTCACTGAGATCGTCCGAGTGAGTGGCGAACGTCTTGCGCTTGCGGTCTCCCTCCTTCGGCCGAGCCTCCTCGTCGCCAGGGGGCGCCGCGGGCTCGCTGGAAGACGAACTTTCGCTGCCGGCAGGCTTGGCCGCACCATCTGCCGGGGGGTGCCGGGGGTCGGGCGCCGCGTCGCTCGTGCTCTGGAAAGAAAAAAACACGCACGCTATAACAGGGAGAGGAGATAATGACAATAAGACGGGGGAAAGGAAGGATAATGGATCAGTTGGGTGGGGGGTTGTCCCAACACAATTCGAAGCTGTAATGCTAGATGATTTTCAATTTCAATGCGAGCCTCTGCCGACTGGAGCTCTCGTTCAGAACCTATACACACACACTCATATATATATATATATATTAATAATATATATATATATATATATATATATATATATATATATATAATATAATAATATATATATATATATATAAATATATATATATAAATAAATAAATAAATAAATAATATATATATATATATATATATATATATATATATATATAGGTAGGTAGGTAGCCTTCCTACAGCTCGGCCTCTTACAACATGGTTTCGCTCTAACACGGTAGGATGAATTGCGGGACCCTTCGTGTAACACAGCAACCTGTAACACGGTTTCGCTCCAACACGATTAAAAATTTGTAGAAATCTTTGTACAACACTGTACTTCTACAGCACTAGATAACACGATTTTTGTTTCACACATTTAAAAACTAAATTACCCTAAAATAATGACGGGAGGGAATGACGAACTGAAGTGGCTTTACATGAAAATGTATAAACAAATTATAATTTATTCATTTCTAACTCTATAAAATGACAAGAAGGCTTGAATCATTAAAATCTTGAATCATTTTTCCCGAATGCAGAACCTTCTGCCGAAAGAAGCATACAATTGAAGAGGGAGCTGCAAAATTGTGTGTCTCTCCATTCCGTGATATCTACAATGACCCTGCAAGAACCGGCAAACAAACAAAAATGAGACATTTTTTAAAGAGGATAGAAGGTGCGAAAAATCTAAATGAAGAAAAAAGTTCCGAAAGTGAAGGTGACATCGTTCAATCGAAGAAACGTTCTCGTTTGATTGTACTGAGCAGTGACGAGGAAGGAATTTATTCAATGAAGGTCGCATTAAATGAAAATAATTTCTTTTTTCTTTCTTTTCGTTTTGTGTTATACATACATTTATATTTTTAATAAAAATTAGGTTGCTTATATGGAATTAAAAAAAAATTGTTTTTAATAAGGTTTGAGAACGTAACCCATCTTTTTTGGACTGCCTCTGGGTCTCCTACAACACGGCATTTTCTAAGAACCTACCTACCGTGTCACCTGTACAGGATATCAATAATCAGACTTTCAAAAACCACGTCCGCGGCTGCAATCTCTTACATCTGACTCGATAAATTGACACAGTGTGGACACATATTTCGCATGCGCTCAGCATTTATATTCATTTTGTGTTGTTATTTTCAGTCAATTTTGTTTTGTAGACTGGTGCAGCCATCTGTCGGACGGGACGGAAACGAAAAGTGAAACGCGAGTTAACATCCAATGAAGTGGATGGGATTTTTTTTTTTAAATTGTTTATTAATACATAGACACAGGGCCACCCAGAGACTTTACGGGACCTGGGGCAAACTTCTATTGGGGGCCCCAAGATTAATCGAATAATTTTTTTTTTATTTTTTGCAGGGCCCCTTTTTTGAGGAGATTATTTTGAATTTTGAAGTACGGTACAAGTTTCAGAATTTTCTTTCGGAGGAAATCTAAGGAAATATTAATCTAAGGAAATATAAATCGGAGGAAATATTAAAATTTTTTTTTCGGGCCCCTCCGGCAGTTGGGGGCCTGGGGCACAGTGCCCCAGTTGCCCCCCCCCCCTCTGGGCGGCCCTGCATAGACATGTCAAGTTTATATGATTCAACAGAAAATTTAAAAACATGGTATATAAAAAGTTCTTTTTATCTTGTAATTATTATAGTTATTTTTTCAAATGTTATAAAATTTCGGCTATTCGGGGTAAAAAACCTGGTCTAGTGTATTTGAAAAGAAAAGATACCACCTTTGTGCTCGAGGAATAAACAGGAAAACCAACGTCAATAAAGCACAAACAGCAATACGATGCAATTATTTTGCATACGGCCGTTTCGAAGCCATCGGCTATATATATACTATATATATACATTCTATATATAGTATTGCCCACTAAAGTCCCTTCCCACCCTGTTAACTTCGGAACGGCTGCTGCTATATTCATAAAAGTGGTGTCTAGGTATAGTAAAGTAGCCATGCGCTACTGAATGAAACCACCTACCGCGCCACCTGGTGGAAAACTGCGGAGTTAGCATTCCTATCTCGAAAACGAAACGAGATAGGGAAAAAAAGGGATTTACAAAGTTGTAGAAAATCATCGATTTGGTACGAAAAGATACCTTGTGGATATTAATAAGAAGACTACAATGGTTAAAACGCGCATTTGTTTTTTCGTGATTTCCTACACTGTGACGTGACAAAAGGATCTGATAAAGAAAAAAAAAACAATTTTAACAATATACCTTTATTTGAGATGTTCAATCTTCTCACCGTCAGCTGCAACACACATTTGGATCCTCATTTGAATCTCACGTTGTATACGTTGGAGCATAGAGCGTGACACGTTGGCACAAGCGTCCGTAATGCGTCGTTTAAGGTCCTGCAATGTTTGTGGAGGGGTCGCATAACCCTTCTGTTTCAGGTATCCCCACAGGAAAAAGTCCAGTGGAGTCAGATCAGGCGAACGTGGAGGCCACTCTTCGAAACCGCCATACCCAATTATTTGGTCCCCGAATTCCTCGACGAGGTACTGCTTCACTGGAGATCTCAGTTTTCGAATACTCAGCCATGACCACGAGCATCAACATACTACAACCCCAAGAAGATGTCTCTTTTATAGCTGTCTTAGGTGAACAGGCGTGACGTTTCTTACGTATTTGCATACTGCAAAAATTTCGAACACCAAGCGCAAGTTGCGTTGAGTTGATGCGACACTATTTTACACGATCTACGTATTGTCTACTCTGTTTATAAAGACAATCATTACAAGGATGCAACCCTCGGGAATTGAACCCCGGTCCTTTTGATTGGGGATCAAAAGCGATATACCACTGTGCACATTGCGGTGTCGTGTTTTGCCCGAAAGATAATCATTTCTCCTTCCGTTCAAGTTTCGTGACGTCACAGTGTCGGAAATCGCGAAAAAACAAATGCGCGTTTTAACCGTTCTATTCTTTGCATTAATGTCCACAAGGTATCTTTTCGTACTAAATCGATGATTTTCTACAACTTTGTAAATCACTTTTTTTTCCCTATCTCGTTCCGTTTTCGAGATAGGAATGCTAACTCCGCAGTTTTCCACCAGGTGGCGTGGTAGGTGGTTTCATTCAGTAGCGCATGGCTACTTTACTATACCTAGACACCACTTTTATGAATATAGCAGCAGCCGTTCCGAAGTTAAGAGGGTGGGAAGGGACTTTAGTGGGCATACTGTACATACATATACCTACACACACACACACACACACACATATATATATATATATATATAAAAGAAATAGATGAAAGAGAAAACCAGTATGAGCTAAAAAATTTCCCTCTTATGAGAAAGTCTCCAAGAGATCTTAATTTTTCTCCTCCCTCGGTGTCCCGCAAACATTCCGTCATCGAGGTAGAAAGTGAGGTGCTACCATCCTGTCGACTCGCCTCGTCATGACTTGTCGATGCGTCCCGTTACAAGCGGACGGAACTCGTTTTGAAACGGAGGGAGTCCCCCCGAATTCATTTCTAAAACAAAATTTGTTATGCACGTAACGGAAACTGATACTTACCAGGCTTCGTTCCCTCTTGGGTTTCGGCCCTCTTTTGGCATGACCGGACTCTTTTTCTTTGCTACAGAGAGGAGAAAAGAAGGGCACAATGAATGTAAAATAACAAATGCAAAACTAAGACGAGCACATTTAAAATGACCCGAGGTAGCGCGCTGGCTTTTGGAACGGATCGAATCCCGATATTTTATAATTTTTAAAAATTTTTCGCACAATATTTTTATAAACAAACAAAATTCACATGTATTGTTTTTTCAAAATCGTCAAACGCCGTTACGCAAAAGTGCAAGCATCGAATTCGATCGAAGCGCCACCTTGCGGTTTTTTTCGGCTAAAAGTATCAAAAGAATGCATTGCCATCGTGTTCTGAGCTATTCTAAAAGTTTGAAATGTCTAGCTAGTCGGGAAGTGAGTTAAAAATCGATTGCAAGATCTGTACCGGACAAACAAACACACACACAAACACACAAGAAAGCAAGTTAATAAAAACATGGTAAAAAGTATACTGTAATGCGTATCATAAATCATGAAAAGCTAATAAAAAAGTCAACAAAATTTATCTATCAGTATTTTATTACGAAAACAAAATAAGCAGACCTGCCAACCTCATTAAGAGCAAAATCCTGCAATATTCTACCGTGCATAAAATAATCGACGTAACGACATAACACAAAACAGTATAGTAAAAATTATAATAAATGAATTATAATGTATACATACTTATAGTTTATAGGATCTCTTTAATATTACAAAGTTCAAAATATTTCCTTGCTGTTCAGCACATCTTGAAGTTATAATATTAAACAAAAGTTATATATTTGGAATTTGTAATCATACATTTTAATGTACATCAAATTTACACTAGCAGGGACCCCAGCAGTCTCTATTTTGAGTACTTCTATTTCTTTATAATGTTTGTTTTAATTGATTGCAGAAAATTTTGGAATTTTTGTAGCAGTTGTTGTAGCTGATTTTGATCTTTTTAAATTAAGTTAAATTTAAAGGGGGCTTCGGGATTAATCATTTTCGTGGCGCAAAAAAGCCACTAGTTTTCATATTCCAGGACGCGTGCGGGTAGAAAAAAAAAGGGTTATTCCCCGTTTTGAGGATGACCTTCGATTAGCGGTGGAATGAAGTTCCATGCAGAGAGAATCTATTTTGAGATACTGTACAGGTTTGGCGGGAAGAATGCTTCTAGAAAATTCTAGTTTGGGCTCTGCGCATGTGCCACGAGAGTAGACGAGCAAAATGATCGAGAATGACGGCAGAGCGCGGAATGGAATTCAATGCCGATGGACGTGTGTTCATCGAGCCTCTCAGTTAAAAATGGTGAGAGCTGAACGCGCCGATTTGGAGCCTTGGTTAGCATGAAAAGGAATGAATCGAATTATTCAAATTACGGACTGATTCTCTGTTCTATTATTCTTCCACTCGCCAATAATGCCAGGGACGAGTTTGGCAAAAAAGCAAAAAATCTGAAAACAGATTCTGGAAAACTTATACATGGGGTTGGAAGAGGCAGAGCTCCTCGCGGGGTTCAAGGGGCAGCGCCCCTTGAGGGGGGTTTAAGGGGGGCTTCGCCTCCCTGAAGTCAGAGCATTTTTGATATTTAAAACATATTTTGCTACACTTTTAGCATGTCTTTTGGAACAGATGTAGTATACGCAATGGGTGGTTTCTTGGAGACTTTTTTTTGTCGCCAAATTCCCGTGTCTCCGGGGGTCTAAGTTTGGAAGCCATTTTGAAAATCCGTAGAAACACGATTTTTTTCCAATTCTTCAACTAAGCTTGAAATTAAAAAAAAAAATGTTTTTATCGGAAGTTAATTCCCAATAGACGGTACCATCGCCAATTTTTGCGAGAAGTTGCCGCCAAAATCCCGTTTGGAGACCTGTTAGGCTTAAACTGCGAAATGCAAACAAATGTGGCGACCAAGAAAGAACAAATAAATTGTTAAACAAACTTACTGCTGGCTTTATGAAACTCGTAGGCGCAAACGGGATCTTCGCTTCGCTCAGATACCCTTGCTTCACTCCGCTACGCTGCGTTACGCATCCGTCCAAAAACATTACAGAAAATCCCCAGCCCGGTGGCTTCGCTATGTACCGCTGTAGTACAGTAAAAAAAAGCTTCCGCTGGCTGTAGCGGTCAGTAAAACAATGCTTATCGCACAAAACTTCAAAAAATATCACCCGATCTTAAAATCAGAATATAAAAACCGCCAAACCAACATTAGATTTGGCAAAAAATCGCCCCTTGGCGTTCGTTGCGTATACTAAGCTCTTTGCAGCATATTATGCAATAGGCAACTCCAGAATTTTCAAGTTTCCGGAAAACGTCTCCTAAATATGTGTTTGCTACACTTTCTCCAGCCATTCCCAGCGTCATGGATTTTTAATGCCGAAGTCGTTCGACGAAGGTTTATTTATCCGATCGACATGCTATATTTTTCGTAACAGTCGCCATAACGACAATATTTAGAAAAATAAAACCAATCTATTTTCTTACACCAAGTATTAACCTAAAGCAAAACACATACAAAATCAAAAGTATACAACGCCATGTGAGCAACGAGCAACACACGTGATACGGAACAAGTTCCTGGAAAGAGGCACGCCGGGACACGCAAATGAAAGAGTTTCTCTTATTTACTGTGACGTCACGATGACGACATAGCGACATGTATCCTTCTGTCAATCCACTTCTTTCACTTCGATTCGCGCGAACGTAGTAGAAGCTATATCGGAAAAAAGTGGATATTTTTTCAAGAAATTTAAAAAAGCGGAATTTTTCTTTTGCAGAAAATATAAAAAAGCGGAAAAAAACTCATCCCTGTAATGCTAACGGATGATGACTGCATTTAGAACTATTAGAGCAGGCAAACCTCTTGCCTGTCAAATATATTATTTTAATATACAATCATTCCTCCTAACACGATTGGCTGCATATTGAAAGGGAAATGTGTTATCGATATTTTTGTCCCGAAACGAATAATATACGGGGATATACGGGCCTAGTCTCAGGCGAAAAGAATTCACTACCGAGAAACGTCAGAAATGACGTCACGATGAGGGCGTTCTCGCAAGCTAGAAGAAAATCGGTAGTCTCAGGCCATTTCTCGGGAGCTAAACTCACTTCGTATTTCTCACTTAGCGGGTAAAACTTTCCACCAAACTTGAGTCGGTGAGAATGTACTTCGCTTTCGAGTTTAAGATGGCCGCCGATTTCGTGTTGATTGTGTTCAAATGAAAGTACGTCCAGCACTTTAGGTCCAGCGGTTTGGTCTGTACGTTATCTGTCAGTTAGTCACGGAACTGTGTTATATCTATTTATATAAAAGAGCTCGTCTGTTTGTTTGTCCGCTATAGAATCCTAGACTGTTTCACCGACCGGGACCAAATTCGGCTCAGTTAATGTTTAGGACCTGTTGCCTCCTAGTTGAGACAATGTAAGGAGAACTTACTAATTTAACGGTATTTAACTAAAGAAAAACTAATAATACAACTTATCAACAGCAAACCATTTTATTTTTCAACTCAACTGCACTCTAAAGAGAAACTATGTATATAACTGTTGCCACACAATCATTTTTAACAATAATTACAAAAGTAACATTCAAAAATTATAAAAATATTTGAGAGTCAATTTTAAATCAATTATTTACATTTTATGCCTTTATAGACCCGAGAAAGGCAACGCAGCAAAAATGAAATTGGGGCTCAATTAGTTTTTTTTAATTAATTTGTTAATGATTTTTGTCAATTTATTGGCCAACAATGTGCGAAAGCAAAATAAAATTGCCGTAGCAGTTGCCATTCTTCGTTTTACATAAACGTCAATTCCAGTGTCACGCACGTTAGCGTGATATATCAAGAGATAAATGAAAAATATACCCATGCGGTGTCGTCAAACTTTATCTCTTTTGAAGTTTGACGTCACCGCATGGGTATATTTTTCATTTCTCAGTGATTCATTCTTTAGTGAATGAATCATGCTGTGTTTACGTTTTGTTCGGACGAGTATGCATTTAGAATTGAAATATCTCTAAAACTATTAAAGTAACCGATTAAGTGTACGCAGAAAATATTATCAGTTTTTAAAGCTCTTTCCAAATATACAACATTTATGCACTTTCATTAAAAAAAAATACATCGATTTCGACATTCTCAAATATGGCCGAATTTGATGTGGTACACCTAGAAGTGTGACTGCGATAGACAGAACCCGACCTTGCTTTATTAATATAGAAGATTCTATGCAGGAACTGTACATTGAATGAAACTAAAAAGCGATTTGGCGTACTTGCTATCATAGTTGAACATTAAATAAAAATGTCTACAAATCTGATCCGGTTTTACTGTATTATCTTTCATTTTAGATAGCAGATAGAGATTAATACAATAGTTTATCTTTCTTAAGAGGGCTCATGCATAATGCGTCAACTATTTCCTCTCTTAGCTTGGGATCTTAATAAAAACTGGCGAGTATATTTTATACTTTATTTTTGGGAATACTTAGCAAAACTTGAAGAAGGTAAATCAAGTCACCTTGTAAAGATTTCAAATCAGATCTTTATCTTTCACACAATACATTTTAAACTTGAGACAAAAAAGATGTACTATAGAAATTTTTTACAAGATAATCTATATATATAATACGGCACAAAAATCGACGATATTTCTACACTCCGAATGGCAACGGATGCATCTACCAAATGTCAACATTAGCGGCCGTTCACAATCTGCAACCGCGTGTCAATATGGATTTACGCACTGAAATCAGGAATGCTCGAAAGCGAGCTGCACGATCAAGTCGAAATTGGGAACAGTCTCAAGAAAGAAAGCGAAGAAATAATTCATTAAGAGAGAGCATAAATTATAGCGAGGTTAGGCTTAACCGTCGCCGGTATAGCAACCGACAGCCAGTAATAGTCAATTTTCTACACTATTTTCAGTACTTGCTGAATTTTTACTCCATTTTATAAGTCAAGAAATTTTTCCAACAATTTATTATTTTATATGATTAAGTGTAGATATCTGAATTGTGAACAGTAATACATACAGAAGTAAGAAATCAACAGAGTGAAGTAGTCAACACTATATTTTAAATTTTTCCCCAACAATTTCTTATTTGTTATAATGATAAATTATAGATATCTTAATTTTGAAAAATAGTACATACAGAGAGAGATGTAATTTTTAAAATCATTATTATTGGGTTTCTCAGTCTTATCTTTTAACTCTGTTCTGAAGTAATGGAAATTGACATTTTTAGATCACGATGTTTTAGAATAAGCCTTATAGAAAATACCGCTTAACAACGTATATTTATGATGACAGGTAATGTTAACATTCCTTACATATGGTACTTTCAGTTGAGTTGTTTTGCAAAAGAAAATATAAAACTAAAAGTGACCATGCTGGTCGCGCAGCGGCTTGTTTAATAATAATTCTCCAAGCTTGTATTTCATAGCCAGACAATCACCCAATGACCAGGCTGCTGTAATTTGCTAACAGAATCTGCAGGTTTCAGTCAACACTGAGGCCACGAGCACTTATAACTATTCAGAATTGGTTTGGAATTGCAGGTACTGGCTAAGACACAAAAAATTGTCCACAGCTCTGCAAAAGTAACGGATTGCTTATTTATACTGTATCCTGTGTTCCACCGCACCCCCCAAAAAATAAATAAATGGAAATACAGTAAGAAAATAATTGAAATGTAGAATTAAAAGTAAAAAAAATATTACAAAAGTTTGATTTAAAAAAAAAAAGGCTAGATTCATATAGTATAAACTCGCAAGCTATGAAGTACTATTAGCAACTGGAAGGATAAAAGATAGTCATTTCTCCAGAAGGAGAGACAGCATGTATGATGTTGTGTTAATGCACTGCATTCACAGTACAACTTTCACATAGAAAAAAAAAATAATTTAAGAGAAACTGATACACACATGCAAAATTGTGAAATCATAAAGCAAAATATATTCTCAAATTGAAACAATGTTTATGTTAATTCATTTCAAACCCCTTTTTTTAAAATAAAGTTACAAAGCATATTCTCCCTTGTTTATTTTCTACATTTTCTGACAAGGGAGAGAGTTTTTACATTCACAATAGATTGAACATAATTATTTAAAAAAAAAAAAAAAAAAAAAAAAAGTTCAGACTTTGCATTTGCTTAAATTCAATATTTTCATACCTCAATTCTACTACATGCATTCTTTATAATTTCTACATTAAAAATTATAAAGACTTACTCTCTCAATTTAATTATGATCAAAATTGATACAATATTGTAAAGTCAATAAAGAAAAATCTGCCAAAGAGATAACAGTAATATGGACATACTATATGAAGTATTGATGATTGCCAGGGTTCACACACTGAAAGCATGATTTAAATAGACACATTATGTTCAGAATAAATTGATTTGAATAGTTTAAATTTTTTCTAAAAATTGAGAAAATTTGTTGTTAGCAAACTATTATAGAATAGCATAATTTTGAATTATTACAAATTAACAATTCCTGTATTTATATTCATTATTGAGCATATATTCCTAAATTTAGACTTTATGCTTGGAATTCCATGAATAACGAATTCTGACAACATTTAACAAAACATGAATATTGTGGATTTACTTTTACTTACCTTTCTAATTCATATTCTCCTAATTTTATCAACAATATGATTTCTGAAGCATGGAATTTATATCGAAAAATAATTTCAATTTTGTTTCTTTTAGTTGGAATTGAGGAAGAGAACCCTAAATTTTGCATGTGCATTAAAGCTGTAAATCATGAATACAGTAATATACAAATAATAATATAAAAGGAGTTTAATTTCAGGAATTTTTATAGTTCAGTTCCACTTAAGGCTGCTGTGTACTCAACCTTTTGGATTCACTCACCTCAATGTTAACCTATGGAGAAAATGGGTCTACGACTGTTCCATAAATCCTGAAAATCCAATAAAAATGGTATTTTCAGATAGCCTGAACTTTTCTGTACCTCACAAAAGGATTCATTTTATAAACTGTGTCCCCCAAAAGAAGTTAGGCACATTTAAAACACACTAGACCAGAGTTTTCGTCCATATCATTTAAATAAAAAATTATTTGCATTTTTATTAAAAACGAAAAATATCCCGAGGTGTCAAATTTTTTTCTCTATGACGGAATATAATCTTTCAATCCATGGACATATTTTCCGCACAGGTTAACAATGAGGTGAGCAAATCCAATAGAGTTAGTACATAGCAGCCTCAAAGAACACTTAAATAATCTTAAAAACTATCAATCTTATATAAACTATTGATTATGTTCCACTTAGAGAAAATTTACAATAGAGAAGCTGGTACACTAACAAAGAATATTTGTATAGGAGCTTATAAAATTTTTTCATTCTTTTATTTATTTATTTCAATGACTATCTCTAGTTATAAGTACCGTGAAATTTTTTTTTTTCTTTCCAATGTAGCGATGGTTTCTTGAACAATATCTTTACCACCATAGTACACTGCAGTTTTGCTAGCCATTTCATTATGGGGGCACCATATAGGCAGACTAGCATTACCCCCTATGAAGGGGCAACACAATGCTGGGATTCAATTTGAGCACCCTCAGCACTGAAAACAAGTGCACTGTACCACAGGGCCACCATAAGCCCTAGTATGGTGAAACTATAAGACCATTCACTCCAGTTGACTTAATGAGATAAATCTTCATTATAAAATTTTTGAATATGAATCTTTTAAAAGAAACCTCGTTTTTTGACATTCTTTTTTAACAAACTCTAAATCTAGTTTGGATTACTGTCTCCAAGTCTGAATTTAATTAAAATAGGACCTGAAAAATTAACAAAATGTTTACAAATCATAGTTCCTATAAAGCATTAAGGCCTTAATTTAAAAGAATTGATCATTATGTAAAAGCCTTTTTTTTTTTATCTTAAAGCCTAAAAATACCTGTTTGAGATCTATATAGTAATATCTTCCCTTTCATTTCAGAATAATTTTGAAGACCATTTAATATATACTTTATCAATATGCAAAAACAGATAAGATTTGTTTTAGTAGATGAATTTTTTTTTATTGTTTAAACAAGAGCATATGTACATGTTGTATACATAATATATATATATATATATATATATATATATATATAGTAGAGCCCCGATTATCCACGAGTGCGAGTGCCTCGAAAGAAAATTTAATTACAAACCTCACAAAAACCAATTTTAATTTTTATCAGTGTCTGAAAGTGTATCTGGGATGAAAAAACGAAAAACGATGAAGAAATCCACCTATAATGAATTTGACTGGGCATTAGCGGAGTGGTTAGCTCAGGTGCGAGTTAAGGCACCCCCGTGTTTGATCCTACGATTGCCGCTAAAGTGAAAAAATTGTTTGTTTATTTATTAGGCCTGCAAGGAAATTTTGATGCTTCGTCTGGTTGGTTACATCGTTTTAAGAAACGTTATGGAATTAGAGAGATTGGTTTACACTGAGAGAATCTGAGTGATGATCAACAAGCAGCTGAGGATTTTCAACGTGATTTTGAAGATTTTGTGTTGTCTGAGGATCTGTTATGTGAACAAATTTATAACGCTGATGATTTAGGGCTTTTTTGGAAGTGTCTTCCCACTCGTACTGTAGCATTTGAAAGTGAACATCAAGCGGTAGGTTTTTAAAAAGATGTAACTGAACACTTTTTGTACATACTGTATGTATGTATTGTTTTTTATTTACTGTTCTTTATTTTACTGATTTAGACATAGAACAAATGTTTCTGCTATACATATGTATATATTTTAAAAGTTTTATTATGTTTTTTGTACAATAAAACATAGTTTTTATGTGGAAATATTTTTTTTTCGTGTTTGCACCTCATTTTTAGACATTTTTGGATTATCCGCGATTTTTGTTATCCGCGGTGCCCTTGCCACCCAATTCCGCGGATAATCGGGGCTTTACTGTATATATATATATATATATATATATGTGTGTGTGTGTGTGTGTGTACATACATAAACAAATATAGAGCTTGTGCTTGACCTAAAAATGTGGGAATTTAATTGACTCCCTAGCACTAAAACTGGGAGTCAAATTTTTTTTTTTTTTAATGCAAAAAGATTTTTGAAAGAAACTAATTTATGCAGTAAAAGCCTGCCAAATGTGTGCTTCTGCACACATCTTGTTTATTCCAAAGCACATTTTGTTTTCCAGTAGAAAGCATAAAAATCTTCAAATACAGCTATTTTTCTTTTTATCTTGTAAATTTGTTTTATGCTCCTGATAGTAATTTTATTTAATATTTCAAATAAATAACTATCAGGATAATTTTTTTTTACCCCAATGTGGCAGGTACTTTTAGCCTGAGGAGATTATCCATCCAAATTGTGAATTGATTGGCTTCTCTATTAAGAGTGCACCACATAGGCGAGCTAACATTGCACCCTATGAGGGTTCAGCACTGGAATGTCCATGCTTTACCCAAGATTTGCACATGATCCTATTTTGTGGTGGATCAGGATGCTGATCACTATACAATGGTAAGAAAAATGCTGATCAATGTGTTTAATTGAAAAAGCTATTGCAGTGTTAAAACATAATCTGCTAATGGTACATTTCAGTATCAGAACTAATCTAAAAAAAAGAAGTAAATCTCTTATATCACATGCCTGTAATATAAATAATTTCTTACTACTGATACATGACAACATAATATGAACTCGGAACGTTAGCATAACCAGTACAATACATATACAAGATTTTGTTAAAAAAAGTCTTTGTTTCAGCATACAAGGTATCAATCTTCATTAGTGGTATACTTATATAAATGTAAAAAGATGTGTTAAAATAACCTTAATTTTTAGATCAAGATCTCTGTAGAAATCTAGCAATAAAGCATGAGCTTATCAATAATGGTCATGACGACTTTTGATCCCTTTACATTTATAATGATTCTCTTCAAAATTTTCTGATAGCTCTTTTATTATATCAATATTATCTAATATTATACATAGGACACACACCTTTGCATTGAATTAAGAGTAACTGATTCAGTCTTATAATAGCTAGCAACTCTTGAGATGACATTTTTATACCAATGTTTTGTCATAAAATAAAGTCAGTTTCCATAATATAGTCTTTAACAGGGACTTGTTTTAAATGACCATTTCTAAGCAGTCAGAATAAATTAGTATTTATTTCCTCATCGATCAAATAGTATTACAAATGCTTTAGAGCAGGGGTGTCCAGCCCGCGGGCCACATGCGGCCCAGAGAGAGAGAGATCTCAAAGCGAAAAAAAATATTTATAGCCTGCCTCGACTTAAAAAGTAATGCTGGTAGTTTTGAGCTTTATTCTTTGTCGATGTATGAAAGTACTGATGCTACTGACACTAAATGACGAGTTTATTGTAACTGAAGAAATGGCTTCTTTAGTACCGTTAAAGGACATGACAACCAAGAGAGTTTATATAAAGTAGTGAAGAAAACATTGGCACAATTCTCATTGCTGTTGTTCCTAATGCCTCCTGGCCAGAAGTCCCAGACCATATCCATATAGGATTCAGGCTGAGTACTGCAGCTCCAGTTTATAATAGCACCACAAGGGTCGGAGTCCAACTTTGCTAGGTGCCACCACAATTTTGACCGAACACCCCTAGTGGCAACATCTTGGGGGGGGGGGGGGAATTATACCTTCTCCACCCACTGACCTCATAGAAGGACTTTCCGGTCTACAGATTTAACTTGCCCATATCCAGCCTAGAAACTAAACGCGATTCTCATTAACTGTTGCCAACATATTTGGCATAGTTACAGATAGTGCCCCAGGTATGATAGGCAAAAAAGTGGGACTTGTAAGATTAATAGAATATGATGCCATTGCTATTGAAAATTCTTGTTTGATAAAGTACCATTGCATAATACACAAGGAAAATTTATTGCGGAAAAGGAAAAAAAAAATGTACCATGTCATGCAAATCCTCGTCAAAACGGTGACTTTTATGAAGGCTCAGGGATTGAACCATCGGCAGCTTCAGGAACTTCTTAAAAGCTTGGATGCTGAATATGGCGATATCGTATACTTTAAAGAAATGAAGTGGCTCAATGGAGAAAATATTAAAAAGGCTTAAAAGGATTTTATAGCCTACTTGATGAAATCAAATAGACTATAAAATCCTTTTTATAGCCTATTTGATTTCATAAAGTAGGCTATAAAATCCTTTTAAGACTATGAAAAATATGACATTGAAAAATATTTTTCATAATCTTAAAAGTTCAAAGTCTTTTCATTCGTTTATGACATTGAAAAATAACCTGTTCCAGAACTTGATAATAACTGGCTTGCAGATTTAGCAGGTTGTGATAGATTTGAATTCCCATTTAAATGACTCAAATGCCCGTCTTCAGTGTAAAAACCAACTTATCAATCCACTGTTTCAAACTATAAACACGTTCCATATGAAATTGAAATTATGGCAAGCCCAATTAAATATTAACAATTTTTTGCATTTTGAGACGCTGACCAAGCATAATTCTAAAATATTATAAAATATGCAGCCTTACTTTCCGATTTAGTACAAGAATTTAAAAATTGATTTCAGGACTTTTGGGAAAATAAACAATTGTTTTGCATCTTTTGCTACTCTATTTACAGACAATATAGATATAATGCCAGCAAATTATCAAATGGAATGCATAGAGTTGCAATCTGACATCTAACTTAAAGAGAAATTCGATCAAGTCTCTTTGTTGTACTCATAAATCATACCTGCCCAGATATAAATATCCCTCACTGCATAGTCATGCGTTATTCTGGTCATCAACATTTGGAAGCAAACATCTGTGAACAACTATTTTCAAGAGTGAAGCACACTAAGAGTCAAATTGGAACCAAAATATCGGATGAACATCTTAACAACACCATGAGAATTGCAACCACTTCAATCGACCCAAATACTGAAGCTTCAGTTTCTCAAATTCAATGCCAAATATCACATTAATTTTATGACTCCTCTAGTTATCTTTTTAATTATAAATAAAATTTATAATGAAATAAATACGTATGTTAACTATACATTATACTTTTTTTACTCAGCAACTATTTTCAATGTTAGGTATATTTTTCTGTGGCCCAAGACAATTCGTATTCTTTCAATGTGGCCCAATGAAGCTAAAAGGTTGGACACCCCTGCTTTAGAGCCTTCAACTTTATTATAGATAATGTAGCTGCCATATGGACTCTTTCAGAAATACTCGATGACTTGCAAAGTGTTCTATCATATCCCTCTTTAAGTGTCCGAGGTGTGTTTTTCTGTTAACCTACTTTCAACAGGAAGAGTGTTTGTGACAGATCATTCTAAACTTAATTTACAGTTCAAAAATTCTCAGATGGTATAATTCGGATGCTTCTCATTACCGAGGAATAAATAATCTGTCAGAAACACTTTTTACAGCTAAAAGTAAGAGATTAAAAAGAAGAAAGTCCCGAAAATTTACATTGTATTTATGCTCTCAGAATATGAAATTTGTTGTATCGACATGTACATAATTTTAAATTGATTCCATGGATTCATTTATCTTATTATTTTAAATTGTAGCAATAATTTTCAAAAAGTCATTCCAATAAAAATTGATCCCACTGATTGTTTATTTTAACTGATAACAACCCAATGATTTTACTATTTCTGTAACTGTAGCAATATTTTACTTCCATTCATATTACCTAAAATAAAAATTTGCCTTCAGATATTCTTATTATAATTATTGATAATGATTAACTAAAATTCAAAACAAGCTAAAATAAAAACCATTAACCGATTCAACATAATAGATCATAGCCGAAAGTTTTTAACTATTTTAATATTTTAAATTCTAAATGGATTTTCAGCAGAATTATTATACTGTATTTTTAAAATATTTTTTTGTCAGAAAAGCATTTATTTTATCACTTTTAAATTTTACAAGAGAAAAATATTTGGGTTCAGACAGAAATCAGCTAGTTTATACAAAACATTCTATAATAAATATCTATATGCTGACAGTTTTCAAAATATGAAACACTGTCTATATATATATTACAATTTTCCATTATTAAAAAGTTAATGTATCTTTAAATTACTCAAAATAATTAAGCAGGGTAGTATGGTCAAGTCATGTTCATAACTATAATAATTATCTATGGGTATATCACCAAATAACAGAATGAGATCAGTTCTATAAGTGTTAAAAGAACTTACATGAAAAAAGGGACATTTTATATTGTTTTTTTCAAATTTATCCTAAAAGGCTTAGATTTAATTTCTTTACGTCTCATGTAAATAAACAATCACTTATCCATTTTGGCTACTGAAAACAGTACACTTTAAAATCTTCCTAATTTTTCCCTAGAAATTTGATGATATTACAAAACACAATAAAGTAAAAAAATTTAAAGATACTGAAAATATTCTGCTCCAGCAAACAAAAATTCTATTCTATGTTATTAACTAGGCTATATATTTATATTTTTACTACCTTCAAATTATGCAGTATCTTCTTTCAAATTATGCAGCAAGTTTTAAAAAATGTCAATGATCCCAGTTAAAAGTATGTAAAGTAAACATAATATTTGCAACTTTAATATCTTTGTATATCTTATTTTCAAGGTGTAAATGATTAAAATCATGATTTAAATCAAATGATTTTTTTTTAATCCAAAAAATTATTTCGTGCATTACTTAACATTTTTTGTATATTTCCTTAGGTTATTAGATTTGAATATAAACAGGAAAGAAAGGAGACTTTTATGTATATCTTACATCTTATTTACTCTCTGATAATGCTTCTAATATGGCAAAAATGAGGACAAAATTACATACTAAATTTGATACACTATCTTATGGCTGTTCAGCTCATTTGCTTTATCCTTTGGAAAAAGATTCACAAGATTCTATGCTTAATGTAACAGAACATGTTTTAAAAATTATAAAATATATCCAAAACCATCAGATAATTCGAGCAAAGTACAATGAGCTTATAAGGGTACTGGATTAATACGGCAAACTGAAGTGCGATTCTGTATTAAATCATTAAAAATTGGTCAATTTTCATGCAAGTTTGCAAAGATAATCGGGATGATATTGACAGCAATATAAGGTCAAAAGTCATGAATATAGCAATAAAAAGAAATATAGAAGATATGATTTTGATGTTGAAACCCATTTCAGTGGCAATAGATAAACTGCAAAGAGATAACTGTAGTATATCAAATGTTGTTGATGCCTGGAAAAACCTGAAGGAAACACTGATAGATTATGGTAATTGTTGCAAAAAATTAGTTAACGTACGATACCAACAAGCATTAACACTAGCTCATTTATTAGGTTACCTGTTGGATCCTAAATATGAAGTGGAATCTTTAACAATAAATGCAAAAGACCATGCTTTAAAGAAAAGTATGGAGATACCTCCTTATTAAACATTTTACTAAAATTCATTGTACACTCTCCTCCTTTTAATGGAACTTTGATTAAAGAGCTACAGAATCATTAAATATCTTGCAGTGGTGGAAATCGATAGCACTCCTAAAAAACTATATGGATCAAAAAGAGTTTGATATAATACAGATTTTATGTACTACAAAAGGCACAACTGCAGGGATAGAGGGGATGTTTTCCACTTTTGGACTTGTACAGAGCAAATTGTGAAACCAATTAGGTGTAGAAAAGGCTGCTAAATTAGTGTTTATGTTTAAATCTTTAAATAAAACTAATTATTTTCTTTTCTGATTTTTTGTTTGATATTTTGTTGGTGGTTGTTTTTCTTTAATTTAATTTTTTATTTTTAAATTATTAAAAATTATTTTATTGACAATGATCAGCAATGTTTGACTTTAAAAATGTTAACTTCCTATTTATGCAGTAGGTATTATAGTAGTAAAGAATATAATTTTAAATCTATGGTATGCATAATAGTTTATATCACATAAAATTGAAATTTAAAAAAAAAATCATGATTTAAATTAAAAAATGTAATTATTTTGATTTAAAAAAAAAATCAAGATTTTTATACACCCTGCTTATTTTTGTATATTACTGAGTAAAGAAAACAAGTTAATTTGAAACTGAAGGTGGTAGGTTACATTTCTGAAAAATCAAATTACTGGATCTGAAATTAAAAGTATTTACCCTAACAAGCAGTATCATAGGAAAAATAAGTCAGTACCACTGAAATAAAGATTTAATAAGCAAAAGTTACAAAAAAAAGTGCATGGTTTAACAACATGGTTTATAGAAATTTGTTAAAATAACAGCATCTCTTTTTTACATGCCATAAATTTGACAGAATTGATTTCACATATTAGTTAACCAAATACTGATTCTAGCAATCAAACTGCCCTTAGATGTCAAAACGACAGAAAATGAAAGTTAGCACTATGTTTTGACTAGATACTCAGACTAACTTTCTCTTATATTGATTACTAAAGTAAATAATAGGTAGAAAAATTATATATAAATAATGAACTTTCCTTGAATTTAAAGTTTTTATTTAATATTTTAATAACTCATTGTCATTGAGAATTTCAACAGTTTTCATCTCCTCACAAAGAAAAATATTTCATAATATTCAGTTAATCAACTCAGAAAGAGAGTAATAGAAATACTTCAGATAATTTAACATTCAAATTAATTTAAAAAGAGACGACTAAGAAAGTTTATGATTGTAGTTAAGATATTATAATCACTGGACTAGTAATTGTAAGTATTTGTAACGCTCACAAACAAATCATTCATACAGAAAAATACCTCAAATGTTAGTAATTCTAGTATTAAGCATAAAATCCTGCGTAAGATTTAATTGAAGAAGTCACGTTGCATGCCAAATAGATTAATAGATTCCTAATGCCAACAATAGTTATATGAATTTTATGGCTGTGATTTCCGTAAATCTGAATTTCAGACAAATATACTCTACAAAAAAATACTTATACTTCCCATAAATATATACACACAAAATAATTATTTAAATGTTTTTCAAATACGTGTGTTTATACAGAAATAATTTTTTAAAGTAGACTTAAAGAATTTCTTCCCTCTATCACTTTTTTTTTTCAAAAAATATGATAAATTTGTTTTCATAAAAGCCAAGAAAAGTACCTAAATCCTAAGCTACCTCTTAGTTTATGTCAGTGCTTCAATTTAATGATAAATTCAGATATAATCTAGTAATTCTTTCAACAAATCTTAAAAGTAATTGAAAAAGAGAAAAGAAAAGAGAGGGTTTGTTTGATAAACTTTGCATGTGAATAAGATATAATGATGAATAAGCCATTTAGTGTTTCATATTAAACACTAAAACATTTTAGCTCTCAATACACTTTCAAATAAAAACACAGGTCTTTCTAACGGAGCAGTTTTATAACGTGTATGAAAGAAGCAAGCAAAATTGTCAACATTCACATTGAATGAATTCATTCTTATACAAAATTCAAAGTTGTTGAACATTAGAAAATCATACATTCTAAGAACGCAATAAAAATCGAAAAACATACGATTTATAATAACACAGTAGAATTACATTGTGTGTAGTACTAGTATAGAACAGAATCACCTTTTAAATGTGAGGAAGTGCACTTTTATAGGAAACATTAATATATCTGAGGGTGGGTTTGAAATTTTACTTTTGATTTATCTCTTTCTCTATTGAATTTAAGATCATGGGTGTTGTCACCCAAAACCATGTAGTGTCACTTCTACATAAGTTGAAAAAATTACTACACACTGATATATCAACATCTGAATAAGATAAACTATAGATTTTGATTCTGCTTCATTTTATGGAAGTATGCCATTTTTGTTAAAATGAAGGAATTTTCAATTAGGGTTGTATATTGTGGTATGCACTGAAATATTTACATATAATGCATCAGATAAAAACTAAATATACTTCTCTACTATTTCTAGCTTAAACTACTTTAAGCCCACATAATTCTGTTAGATTTATTACAATTAACATTATCTATTTAGAACATAAAAGTGAAATATCTCATTATAATAAAGTTTAGACACTACAGATTTAACACGAGAAGCAGTAATGGGAGCCATACAGAATGACAGCAATTTTCACGACACAAATTAATTTTTGTCATTTCATTCTCCAGAAGACAACGATTAATCTAAGAGTCACATTTATCCGAATTTGTTGCAACCTTCCCGAAGTAATCTCATCGTAAACAATAAATCAGAGATCGAGAACTCGTAATTATTTCCCCGTTCCAAACCGCACATCTGTACACAAACTATGCAACCAAAAAATAATTACACGAAAAAAGAAACAAATGCGAGCGAAGAGACATCTGTCTCTACTCATTACTATGCATATAAACAAAAATAAAACTTAACAGCGCATGCTCATGGCAGCCATATATGATCATTAGCTAGAAAATCTTACCTGGCGGAAGACTTTGAAGACACAGGAAATATATTATCCTTCGGTTCCCACGTATTATGCCTAGTAACAAATACGACCATTTAGTATCCAGGTATATAAACCTTACATATCAAGATGTCAATTTGAATTATACATACTTGTGGTTCCACCCTTTCCATTTAACAAGATATTCTTCCCGTCCCTACAACACACAAAATAAAATAAGAAACGCTAGTACGAAAGAATGTCAATAGTCAAAAACGATTGATATTGGACCGTTGATTTACCTTTCTAATTCTCTTCTTCAAAATGCTTTCTACTATGTAAATATTGTCATCAGTACCAGAATTATCCATTGTGATTCACATAACAAACACAAAAAGAAAATTTTTTTCCTCACGCGCCGAATCTCGGACAGTACATCCCTATGACAACAAGCTACTGAAACCAAATGCCGGCTTTCTGAACTCGATTGCTACGAATGGCAGTGAATGGTTGCCATGAAGAGACGACGTTTGTCGCCAAAAATTTACATTTGACGCCAACGATTGCATAAGGTTTTGTTTTCCGAGGCATTGCTTGGCCGATGTGAAATAAGGATGGATGGCAAAGCTGAACGCGCAATTCAAAATCAGGCGATTTTCTTTTTGCTCGATTTTGGCGGAACTGTTTGCCGCCGAGATTTTTGCCGAAAAATCGAAGCCTTGTGAAATATTTTTTTTAAATATTGCTTACTGACACTTACTGATATATCACGTATGGATATGGAAAATACATGCATATAACAGTGTTAAAATGCTTTCCGGACCCTTATAGTATGTACTGTCTATAAATTTATATAACAGTTCCGTAACTGACTGACATATAACGCACAGACCAAACCGCCGGACCTAAAGGGCTGAAATGTTGCATGGCGATTCTTCTTATAGTGTAGGGGTGCACTAAGAAAGATTTTTGAAAAATTATTCTTAGATTTTTTAAATTAAATTTTTAAGCTGTATTTATAACAGTTTGCATTTAAGATAATAATCCGAGGGTTATAAAATTTATATCACGAGAAAGATCATAAAAATGACTTTAAAATGAAATCTTTTTCGAATCTTTACCTCCATTTTCTGATTTTGGGTGAATTTTTAAAGATTAATTTTTAGAATTTAATTTATTGAATGCAGATCACGCGGTTTCTTTTCTTTTTGTGATACTTTAATTATTTTTCCGTCACGTGCATAACAACGAAATAAATTGACAAAAAATATATTGAAATATGGTAAAAGGTAAAATTTAACCAATAGACTCATTGAGATGGAAGTTTTTTAAGAACAAAAGAAGTTTTTTTAAAAAAATCGATTGCAAGATTTGTAAGGGACAAAGAAGAAAGCGAGTTGGTAAAAACTACAATTTGTTGTTGTATATTAGATATTTTTTAATAATAAAAATTTAAGATTTGTTTTAGGTTTTCACACTATTTGGTGTTGTTTTATATTTCTTGTTCGAGAAGGGAGGTGGCCCGATAGGAAGAAAATGTCTAGGGCCAGGGACGGATTTCCCATAAGGCCAACCTAGGCCATGGCCTAGGGTGCAGCCGTTAAGAGGGCGTAAATTTAGAAGAAGTAACAACCAAATTATAAAATTTTTATCGATATAAATCTAGAAAGTTCAATTTTTTTTCATTCATTTTTATTTATATATTCTTAGTATCGCTAAAAATGTTATTTGCAATATACGCATTTTGAAATAACTTTTTCGTCAACTGACTAATTTTTTCCTTCTTTTTCTTTCATTCTTTTCCCAAACATCCATTATGAGTTAACGAGAAGCAGCTTAAGAATTCTTGCAATTTGAAGGGATAATGATTGCAGAAAGCAGTCGGACTTGAACCTCACAAAAGACAACTTCCGCTGTATCTTTCGATACATTTGACAAACAGAAAACAGCCCTCGCTTTTTCCTCCAAAAACAGATTTCAGACCAGGGGCAGTCCGATAAGAAGACTACTGGTTTTTAAATTCGCAACCCATCGTCATCTGTCCAGTAATTGCTGTCCCGTTGTCAAAGGAACGATGACATCCTCCAGGTTTAGAAACTGTTTCAAGGTGAAAGAATCATTGTGTGAACACTGGACTAGGGTGTCTTTCTGTGCAAGGTGTTTCTTTCAAGTAAAATGGACTATTATATGGAAACCGCCAGAGTGTCTTCAACCTGAATGGGTCGTCTTAGAAAAGAGACAGTTCATTTTGTCAACGGGAACTGAAATATTTGTCGGTTCTTTTCTTCTAAATGTTTCCTTGGGAGGAGCCATAAGTTTGGCAAATCAGAGTTCCCAAAAGTGAACATGTAAGAGGATCGCGTACCAATCCCGCTTGAGACGGAATTAAAGGACGGATTGGGCCTCAAGGGGTTAAAGGGCAGAGCCCGTGTTTGGTTTTGATACGGAAAGAGACTTGTTTTTCCTTTAGAGTGTGATCTGCAAGCTCATTTTGGCTGAGTGTTTTGTCAACCTTTTGCAGTATACAAAACAAATTGTTTTGAGCTTATAGCCCAGTAGCTATGTACATCTTACCGCGCAAAAGATCGGGTATTAGATTTTTTTTTCTACTTGTATGTGTTTAGTCCAGTAGTAAAAAACCGAGTTTTCGAATTCGAAATACCTCTGCGGAATTTTCTGTAGCCCGAAAACAGCGAATTTTTTAAAAACTTTTTTGGTTTTTTTTTTTCGAATATCTCGGCAATGGTGGATTCTAGAGCTTAGATTGCGATTATAATCTTAAAGTGGAAAAAATTTTGAACAAATCTTATATTTACATCTTTTTTCTAAACCCAATAACAAGCGAGCTACAGCGTCAGGAAAATGGGATATTTTATTCAACTTGTCGAGAAAGACGCAAAACTTGCTTCTCTAACACACTAACTCGTACAATTGCTATATATATATATATCCATATTTGAGAAATGCACAATATGTGTATTACAACATATACAGTGGAATCTCGATCGATCGTTTTCGGATCCATCGTTTTTCCGTATGTGTCGTTCATTTTATCCAGTCCCAACGATCATATTGCTTTGTTATGTTTCCGCATCTATCGTTTTCCCGCATTTACCGTTCATTTCAATCGGTCCCTTGAAAAACGATGGATCGAGATTCCACTGTACATTTTTTTACTCGCACATACTTGAATAGTGTGCATATTTAAATAATTATCTAGCGAGACCTATCTAATATTCTATGTTTAAGTTAGAATTTTCTGATTGCGTTTTTAAATGGAAAAATTTAAGCTTAGAAACAATGTGGAAGAAAATCAGGGGCTACCTTCCTCTAAACTCAAATATTTAAAACAAGAACATAACTTTCCGGAGCAAGTTTACCTCCCAAAACCTAGGGTAATAGTATATGTGTTAAAAACTCACTAGTTTTCATTAAAAAAAAGTTTTATATATAAATTTTTTGCAATCACATTTTAAGGTCTTTTAAAACAAAGTATATTTTTTTAATTAAAATTAAAGCTCTGCAAATAAATTTCCAAAATGAAGCGATCTCTGTTAGAGTAAAGTAACATTTTCTTATACGTATCTGGAATTGTGTTTTGAGATAAATTCTTAAAATGTTGATATTTTATATAATAACTGTAAAATCAAATGCAATTAAAGATAAACAATTTTATCATTTTATTTTTTAAGCTAAACTACCGAATAAACATGTATAGAGAATAGCTCACTTCTACCCGCACTTGGGTGTATATAATTTGAAGTGGCACTCTAAATGAATTTGATACAAACACAGTTTATACATGAAACAATGTTTATTGAATTCGTTGCACATACAGAATTTGCTTTTTACAGCAATAAGCATACGTACTACTTGTACGGAATATATATATTAACATTCAATAGAAATACAGCTTGCAAATACTCACAAACCAGCAGAGAGTCAAACCAGCAGTTCTGCCACGTAAACTTTGGGCCCCCTAAGCACTAGCGCCGGTTAACACCTGGAGCTGCTTACCTCGTAGCTCCCTCACTTCGCTTATCTATCAACCTTTTCTTCAACCTCCTCACTTAATCAAGCTCCTTGGTATTTATAACAAGCGCGTATGCCGAAATTAGCATATCTCAAGCAGCTTCTTTAATTCATTCACTCAAAAGTTCGATTCTTGTGAATCGAATCTTATGTATACCTTACACACGAAACAATCAATTTTAGATGAAAAGCAAAAATGCATTTTATCTCCCTTATAAAATGAACTTTTATATTAATAATAAGGGATAATTGTGATAAATTATTATAAAAACTTAGATTTTTAGTGTTGGGTAAATGTGTTGTTGAAATATCTTTTCTTTAAAACTTCTGCTTTGAACAATGCAACCTTTCGATGTCAGGTCACCAGGAGCTAGGAGTATATATTATAACAAACATTTTTTGAAACGCAGAGGAGCTAAACTTGGAAGAATCGATCTACAGCTAACTAAAATGGTTGATCAAGAAACTGAATACTAGAGAAATGTGTTACACATAGTGGTTGTAGTAATTAAAGCTCTTGCTTCGCGTGGCTTGCCATTTAGAGGTCAAAATGAAATATTTAGTTCTAATAATAATGGCAACTACATGCTGATGTTGGAGACAATGTCTGTGTTTGATCTATTTTTGGCTGATCACATCAGGAAAATTCGGGAATCCAGGTAGTTGACAGACATTCTGTCTCTCATCTACTATTTGTGATGAGTTCATCGAGCTCCTAGCTAAAAAAGTACTATCGCATATTGCTAATGAAGCTAAAACATCAAATTACTATTCCCTTGTTGTAGATTTCACTCCTGGTATCTCGCATGTGGATCAGCTGTCGTTTGTTTTGCGATATGTGAAAGAAAATGAGAAACCTGTTGAGAGATTTATAAAATTTTTACCTAACGTTGGCCACAAAGCCCATGAAATGTTTGAAGCTGTTATTAAGACTGTCACTGATCTCCACCTTGGTATCTTGAAATGTCGTGGTCAATCATATGACAATGCAGCTAATATGGCTGGTGTTTACTCAGGTCTTCAGGCTAGGATACTTGAGATTTCTCCTCTTGCATCCTTCATACCTGGTGCAGGACACTAAATTTAGTGGGCACACATGCTGTAGATTGCTGCATTGAAACCATATCGTTTTTTAATTTGCTTCAAGAACTTTATAATTTTTTCTCGTCGTCTACAGCGAGGTGGGAAGCATTGAAGAAAAATAGCACCCTTACCGCAAAAAGCCTCTCCACGACACGATGGTCGGCAAGATATGATGCTTGTAGAGCATTAAAAGAAGATTGGTTTGCAGTCATAAAAGCTCTAAAATACTTTGAAAGTGACGAAAGTCAAAAATCAGGAACAAGAACAGAATCTAGAGCTTTACTAACGAAGTTGCAAAGGCTCGAAACAGCATTCATGCACAGTTTTGGGGAACGGTGCTGATTAGACTTCACCAAGTCAATAAGTATGTACAAAACGTAGAACTTGATGTTTCAGAAGTTGCCACAGTTCTTCAGTCACTCGTAAAGTTCTTGTTAGAACTGCGAGAACAATTTGATATATATGAAAACAAAGTTTTGGATATTTCACAAAAGAAAGTTAATGAGCGTGATGAAAAGCGTCGGGTTTTCAGAAAACTACAAGCTGACGAAAAACGTGAAGGCGAAGTTAATTCAAACGGGCGTGATATCTTTAGAGTTAATACCTATTTCACGATTGTGGACAAACTCAAAGCAGAACTTGAGAAGAGGTCACAAGCTTATAGAGAGCTCGGTGAAAAATTTAAAGGAATTACGAAAATTTGGTCACTGACTTCTCCTGAGCTTGAAGAAGAGGGAAGAAAATTACAGGCAATTTTTAAAGATGATTTGGAGCCTGCATTATGTGATGAACTGCAACATCTAAAATCTCACATCACTGAGTGCAGCATAGGTTCGAAAAGTCCCTTAGCAATTTTCAAGTGGCTTCGTGAAAGTGGATTACAAACAGTGTATCCAAATGTTGATATCGTATTGAGAATGTTTGTGTGCACACCTGCCACAAATGCCACTGCAGAAAGATCTATTTCTGCATTAAAAAGAATCAAAGATCATTTAAGATCTTTGCTGCAACAAGACAAACTAAATGCCTTGGCACTTCTTTGCATTGAAGCAGATTTAACAAGATCTGTTGACTTCAATGAAACTATTGAAGAATTTTCATGGGCGAAAGCACGAAGGAAAAATTTTTAATTGTAATTTTTAGATAAATTAGAAGAAATTGTGTAGAATTTTTTTAAAAAATATGTTATTCAAATGTTTATTAAGTTTATATGTTTCAAAAACTCTTACTGTAAATCAAATCTAATGTTTCAGTACTTCTTACCGTATATCAAATTCTTAAGTCAAAAATTTGATTGGAAGGAAGGTGGTGCAGAATGGTGCTTTGGCCTAGGGCATAAAAATATGTAAATCCGTCCCTGTCTCGGGCCCCAAAGTGGGTTCATCCGGCCCTTACTATTGAAGGCCCACGACAGGTCTGGAGTAACATTTCCTTTGCTAGACGGACCCCTTTGGGAGTCATACCACGAAAATCATGTATATTCACTGTTGCGCATGCGTATTACAAACAAATTTGCACTCCTCCGTATCTCGTCTCTGCGGTTTCAAGTCTTGGAGAAAGTTGAACATTTGTCCCTGCCGACAGCCAATCAGAATGGAAAGAGAGGATTATGCGAACGAGCAAATAAATTCGTCTCCTAGCGGTGTGAAGCCACAGACGCAGGTGGCAAAATGGTGCCGTCGCCGTACACCACAGCGGTGCGTAGACGACATTCTGTTTGTTGCCGTTCCTCTTGCACCCTCCCGGACTTACTTTTCAACACGATAATGCCTGGACGCATACGGCACTAGTTGCTATGAGTTGTCCCCAAGCTGCCAAACACTCCCTTGGCCACCGTGGTGGCCTGATCTCTCCCCCATCGAGCCCATTAGGGGTTTGATGGGAAGGCGACTGCAACTATCCCCGAATGCTGCCGATTCATCCCGACAGTCGGAAATCCCGCAGAATACCTTCGGGGAACTTGATCAGTCTCTGCCACGCCCCCAGCTTGCATCCGGGACAGAGGTGGACCAACACCGTATTGACTTCCTCACTTTGTAACGATCAAACTCTGGAATAAATCATCCCATTGATCCGAAATTTTAATTTGTCAAGTTCTTCACATACACCTATTTTTCTCGCAATCGGATGACTCCTTTTTTTTACCACGATTTTATTAACTCGCTTTCTTGTTTGTTTGTTTGTTTGTGTGTTTGTCCGGTACAAATCTTGCAATCGATTTTTAACTAACTTCCCGACTAACTAGACATTTCAAACTTTTAGAATAGCTCGGAACACGATGACAATGCATTATTTTGATACTTTTAGCCATCTTTAAGCAGCATTAAATTAATTTTCAGTTATTTTCAGTTCATTTTGTTTTGTAGACTGGTGCAGCCATCTATCCGCCGGGACGGGAACGAAAAGTTAAACGCGAGTTAACTTCCAATTAACTTCATTTTCTTTCAAGTGGATGGGATAATTCATCAAAAAATTTTAAAAAGTATTTATGAATACATAGAATTGTCAAGTTTGTTTGATTCAGCAGAAAATTTATAAACATGGTATATAAAAAGTTCTTTTTATCCTGTAATTATTTGTTAAAGAGCATCTATCTATCTATCGATATATATATATATATATATATATATATATATATATATATATATATATATATATATATATATATATATATATATATATATATATATTTATATATATATATATATATATATATATATATATATATATATACACACACACACACTCTCTATAACAAATAGTATTGTTGATTTATTTTAATTACTTACTGTAGAATTGTTTATAATTCAGTAAAGTTCCCCTTCGGAGCTCGGTGGTTCCAAGCAATCGGTTCCACATCGCAAACGGAGCATTTAACCTTGAGCAAGGAGTCTCTCTCGGAAAGTGCTCCTCTGAATACGTCCGGCGAGGTAGATACTTTTTCAGAGCCATTCCTCATTAAACTCTTTCTTCTCTTTTCCGAGAAACGGGCAATGTTCGAGTGCAGCCATGCGAGATTAGGACAACTTAAATAAAACTTTGTTTCTGCTCAATGTAGACTTTGCGTACAAAGTGTCGTCAACGGAGTCGTAAGTTTCATCAAGCGGACACAAACACACACACACACACACACACACACACATATATATATATATATATATATATATATATATATATATGAATAAATATATATATATAAATATATACATATACATATGTATGTATATATATATATATATATATATATATATATATATATATATATATATATATATATATATATATATATATATATATATATACTTGTATATAAAGAGAGAGCGATTTTGTAGGTGGAGGGTAATCTCCAGAACCACTGCACCTATTTGAAAAATTCTTTCACTGTTTGAAAGGTACATTATTCCAGATGGACATAGGCTATATATTATGTATATCTAATCCTAACAATCTCCATTGTTTCCGCTACTATCTTCTACCACTTTTTGTTCCGAAGATTTCAACTATCCTTATCGTGGTGCTATCGCGGTGGGCTTCTGTTCTGACGCTAGCGGTTCGAACCTAGCCGTTCTCCGGCACGCCTTTTTCTTTTAAAAAATTTATTTTAATTATTAACTAACGTAAAATTAATTTAAGGTATTATTTAGGTTATTATTAAGGTAAAAAAAAAATTACAATTTATTGGCTATCAACTGGAAATTTATTGGTATAATATTTTGTTCAACCCGGACAAAGTCGGGACGGGCCGCTAGTATATATATATATATATATATATATATATATATATATATATATATATACCGGGTGTCCCAAAAATGACTGACGATTTTAAAAATCAATTAAAGAAAAACGGAAGGCGATAGAAATGTACGGTTGGCTGCATTCTGCTTAGGTAGCCAGGAAATTTATTCTCACCAATTTTCAAAATTAGTTACAAAGTTCGACAACAGATGGCGCTGATGACTGGGAAAAACTATAAAATAATGTTTTCAAAATAACCACCCTTTGCAGCAACCCTACGGGGCGCTATCTGAGGTCAAAATTCATAGACTCTCGCGCAAACATTTCAGTTTGAATGTTCTGACAAGCAGCAGAGATGTACTGTTCCAGTTCATCTAGAGTTTGTGGACTGTGACGATGCAACTGGTCTTTCAGGTACCCCCGAAGAAAAAAATCGCTTGGCGTCAAATCCGGCTATTTGGGAGGCCAATCCATGCCACTTTGCGTATGCTTCTTGCTTTGAAAACATTGTTTTACAGTTTTTCCCAGTCACCAGCGCCATCTGTTGACGAACTTTGTAACTAAATTTTGAAAATTGGTGAGAATAAATTCCCTGGTTACTTAATCAGAATGCAGCAAACCGTACATTTCTATCACCATCCTATTTTCTTTAATTTGTTTTTAATTTGTTTTTCGGTTATTTTTGACACACCCGGTATATATATATACATATATATATATATATATATATATATATATATATATATATATATATATATATATATAGGCGGTTATCAAAATAATGGAAACACTAAGAAACATGAAGAAAACCTTTATTAATACGGGGCAGGATCACCTTTGTAATGTAAAACCACCTGATTCACCTTGGAATCGGAAGTCATAAATAGCGGTTAAGAATATATTATACCATTCTTCAGGAAAAAATCATGAAAGTTACTGTAGAGATGCTGTGGTGGATATCGATACCTGGCTCTATCCGCTAATACAGATCACGGTGGTTGGATGATTTATAGTCGGGGAGATTGTACGGGACAAGATAAGATATTTGCCTCTTTTTCATGCCCTTCAAACCAATACTTGATAGACATACACACACACACACACACACATATATATATATATATTTATATTTATATATACATATATATGTATATATATATATATACATACAATCATATATATATATATATATATATATATATATATATATATATATATATATATATATATATATATATATATATTACTATCAACAGGTGAAGGTAGACAAACGTATGTTTGTTAGTGAGTAGACACGGGGACGGGCTAATCTGGGAAACCGAGCATAGCAGAATATCGCAACTGGTACCGATGGACGCGGACGGACGAGACGCGTGCACTGATTCCATCCTCAACTTTCAAAACTTTAAACTTTTTTAATTATTAAATTAAAACTGCCGAACGCTAATTAAGTGGACTGCCGAATTAAGTGGACAGCAGAAACAGCTGTCATTCAATGTGGGCCATTTCTTTTCCGTTTAGCAAATTTCCACTATTTTCATACACGGAAAATTCAACTTTTTCGTCCACCAATCGACAATTTTTTTATTTCCATGTGTTCTACAAGTCTGTATCTTTCAGGTTATATACATCTTTAAAAAGTTATAAGTGTTTTTCACTGCAAACGAAGCCTTTTCCCTAAAGCAGTTTTCCGAATTTTACGAAATCGACAATTTTGATGGACAAATATTTCGGTTTTCTGCACCTATTAATGTCAATTTTACGATTTATCGGCATTTTCTAGATGTTCGGCTTGCAATATATACCAAATACATTTAATGAAAAAAAATGTTATTATTCTAAAAAAGCGTACTTACAAAACTCACTTTTGAAATTTTCACCCGCGGTGATCGCCATTGTATCTTAATGTAACTTGAGTTCGTAATTTTTCGACATATTATTTTACTCACTAATAATTCCAGCAAGTTCGTGAAATTTGTTCCTAATTAATGAGGAAGTGATGAGGATTCTTCCGCCACCAGTTTTGAATTCAGCAGAACTGTATTTCTATTGTTTTAAGCACTTTTTCCCCCACGAGATTTAATATTTACATTCGGCCATGTTGCCAAAAGGAAAAATAACTAGTTGAGAACGAGTCATTTAATAATTGAGATCCAGAAATAATTTTAAAGTACCAGAAATAATTTTTGTTTTAGGAAATGAGAAGTTAAAACCTCTAGAATTTTTTCTAATTGAATGAACTTCTTTTTTGTTTAAAAAACAAAATTTGAAAGAATTATTTCAAAAGCAAAAAACCGAAATTTGAAAAAGAGAATTTTAAATAATTATTTCGTCTTTTGAAAATTCTAATATATTTTTAAAAGTGATTAAATAGTTTTTAATCTTTAAGAAATGAAACCATTCCATTTTAAATCGAAAAGGCAACACATCGGGTTGCCACTCAGCTAGTATATATATATATATATATATATATATATATATATATATATATATATATATATATATATATATATATATATATATATTTATATTTATATTTATATACGTTGGAACCAAACTCTGAAATTTGACAATGTCCGAAAAAAAATGTTCAAATCGGGAATGGAGTACTGACCAATGTCCGAAATGTGACATTATTTGTGATTTTGTGCACTTGAATTTGCTCACATCGCGAATGGATCACTGATAAGTCCGAAATGTTACATCATTTCGGAGTTTGTGCAATAAACATGGAAACTATTAAACAAAAAACATGGAAACTAAACATATAACTATTGAATTTGATCAATTCGCGTTCACCCAAATCAGTTGTGAGCCGAGTCCGATTTCTTACTTGGAGAATGGGTGAAACACCCCTAGTCTGAACCCCCTCCGATAACTCAGCCTCGTTTCGTCCTCTGTTGATAAATCGGCCACGACTGCGTGTGCAAATTAAATGAGAGGGAAATTTCTCGAATCTTAGGCTAGTTTTATATTAGAAAGTTCGGACGACAGCAGTTCGGAAAATATGAAAAGTTGATCATGGAAGTGAAAAGCAGTGGGGGGGGGGGGGAAAGAAAAAACAAGCATCCCATCACCTCTAAGGACTACAGAAGACTAAAAAGGTATGATGTAGTACCTTTTTGTGATATCGAAAAATTAATTTAAAAAATGACAGATGATCACCAAACCATAAAATATTTTTGTCATACTGACGAAATTTTTGAAGTTATTCATAAAGCTCATATGGATTTGGGTAGCAAAAAAAAAAAGAAATAAAATGTATAGAAAAGGAACTACGACAGAAATACTGTAATGTGCCTCGAAAAGTGATCAAACTGTACCTAGAGAAAAAAGGGTAAAATATATATCGTCATAAAAGGAATAAAGGAGGTAATATCCATCAAGGTTGGATATTCTGTCACTCTGATGTTTTTTGTTTTTGTTTGTTTTGCGATCCTTGTCGCATGAGAAGCACGGGTCCCCTCTTGAAGAATTTCTGGAAGACACTGAGTTGTGTACCGGATACCTCTAAGTGCCTTTTGTCCTGTAAGGACTTCCTTCGCCTTCTATAAAAGACTGCCAGCCTTTTTGCATTTTATGCTTTAACTGCCACGAGGAAGGTCAGACTTGAGTTGTTGCTGCGCTCATTATGGACACCATGTATATATATGTATATATATATATATATATATATATATATAATATTAAAAAACTAGTAATTTCTTAATTCAACACTCTTAACACTTAAAAACTATTAATTCTTCAATTTAGTATTCAAAATTACATACCCCTTTTTAATCTCTTAAGTTATTTAATTCCCTTTGGGCGTTCGTGTTAAATCCCGAAAAATAATTCCAAATTCCAATATGGTCGTCCCAGAAAAACTTATGTAAAAATCCCATTGTTACAATCTTTGGTAACCCCAGGCAATATCATTAAAGATGGCTGTCTTTTTAACGAAAAAAGACGCGGCGCGGCGTCGCTACAAATTGAAATCAGTTCTGCACATCAACAAAATCTTTAAACCAATCAACTATTAAGACACGCCCTTTTGTCACGCGATGGATTGAAGTTTATATAAGTTCTGACGTCCGAAATTAGGACGCACTCCTGTACTTCCTCTTGCCGCATTCATCCCGACGGAGCGGTCGGCGAATTTAATAAACATGTAGTTCGAGAAAGTTGCGTTATGATTTGTGTGTCCGAGGGTTGAGATGATGCGGGAATGGATTTAGACATTTGTGATGCACGGCCGGATGATAAGTCATCCATTTTAACCTCAATTAGATGAAGCAAGAAGAATCATAATCAAAACTATGCCACTCAGCCCTTCATTCTTCGGCCCGCGTCCGTGTCATTACTTACACACACACACACACACACACACACACATATATATATAAATATATATATATATATATATATATATATATATATATATATATATATATATATATCGTAGAGTACAACGACATTGTGCCCGCGAAATTAGAAATTGGAAGAAGGAAGTGCAAATAATAAACTAATTGGACGAAACTAGAGCTAAACGTGGGAAGGTTAAGAAGCGCCGATTGTAAAACGATAGATGCGGGAACATACAAAAGGCGTTGTTAAACCAATGCTTACTAACGCATTCCGGAAACGAGGACAGGTTGACCTCATTGACATACGATTGTGCCAAACAAATAAAAAAAAGCAAGCGGACGAAATTCTAGGACGCTAAATTTCCTCCCATGAGCATCGGTGTGTTACGGATTCCAGAACCTGACAGAGGAAGAGATGCGTCCAGAAATGTGATACAAACTCGGTACAAACACGTATTTCGTACCGAGTTTGTATAGAATACAAACTCGGTACGAAATCCAGAATATTGGAGAAGTTATGTTACAGAAATGAATTCCAACTGACTGGAGACAACTTCTTATCTGAAAAAGACGTTCCAAGCTTCGTACGCTCACTTCGAACCACAGTTACCCTGGGATCAGGAAGCTCGCAAGATTTCGTCCACTGCAATTGTGACAGAAAAAGATGCAAGTGCCTATCAACTGGCGTCAAATGCAAATCGAAGTGCCATAACAGTTCAGCCGGCAAGAATAAGTAACAGTGCATTTTTCATAACTTTTTTCCCATCATTTATTATTTTACTATGTTTTCATTTTTTCACTATGGACATACTTTTTTAACTGTGAGGTTTTTAAAAATAGTCAACACATATCGTTAAAATGATCTTTTGACTCATTTCATTCATTTTATTTAGTCAAATAATTAGAGTTAAAATGAGGGTTTTCTGACTTATTCAGGGGATCATTCTTCATCTGCCCACTCGCAAAGTGAGCAATCGAATGCTCAAAGTGCGAAATGAAATTAAGTTTCGTACTCTGCGCACTTCTGATTCGCCCATACGCGAAATGACCCAAGTCCGAAATAATGTAGCATTTCGGACTTGGCGCATTTGTATGTGATCCATTCGCGTTGTGATCATTTTTTTTCGGACATTATCCGATTTCGGAGTTGGGTTCCAACATATATATACATATATCGAATACCATAACAACACAAAGGGTTAATATCATAAACCTTTTGGTTGTTATGGTATTCGGTTAAAGAATGAGATACACGATAGTGTGGAAGGCGAGTCTCACAAATTATTATTAACGTAACCTGCCAGTTACCCTTGGTGCTGAGCTGCCATTTTTTTTCCAATGCGTCAAGGGCATTTATCTCGAGCACATGCCGCAAGACTTATTGGCTAATTCATTATGGGGGGGCAAACGTGTCCCCCCTTTAAACACAGCAACACACCGAATGCAACAAAACATTGCGCAACATTTCTGTTGCTAGACGTTGCGCAACCAAAATGTTTTATCGTGGAAAATGGTGATACATTTCGACTCGCAACGCTAGGTTGATTTGATATTTCATCAGTAGTAAGTAAGAACACGGGAGTCGAAGAGGTCTGCAGTATTTTGTTCTTTGTTGAGGGAAGCGTTCAGTTTCGGGCAAGTAGTTTGGTCATACTTGTGGGTGATATGGCAAGTGAGGAAGTAGAAGTCGCTATTCTTTTGTGGCCATTTATACAATGTTTGGATGAAAAACCAGAAAGAAGCCGTTGGGTTCATCCAATCAATAAAAAAAGAGACATTGGCAGTTTTATTAAAGAACTTAGAAATGACCCAGATAAGTTTTACAATTATTGTAGGTTAAGCATACCTACGTTTGATTATCTCTCGGGACAAGATTCGGAAAAAGAACACCCACTACCGGAAGAGTATACCTCCAGAAGAAAGGCTTTTAATAACATTACGGAATAACTTTTAATAACATTGTTGAATAGAAAAAGCTTTTTTGTTTTGTAAACTTATTAATATAGAGAGCAGTAACAGAAGAAAGACAAATATATAGTTAAGTATCTACTTTTAAATCTAAGATAAACATATCTTATAAAATATTTAAAAGAATCAATCAATAATAAAAAAAAAAAACGTAAGGGCAATTTTTTTTTCTCCTTGTACCAATTTTGCCGCTCTGGGCAGATGCCCCGCTTGCGCCTCCCTAGATCTGGCGCTGAGTGACGCAACGCTATTTTTCTTTCTTACCCATATCTTAAAAAATGGGGGTGTCTGGATTTCTTGAGGGCAAGGTTTATTCGATTAAATGTGATAAATGGGTGTGGTACATACTTGGAATATTCAATTCCTCAGCTATATCTTGCCAAATTTGATTTATTACATCTTGGTTGTGGTGGTCCCTTGCTCTAAAATCATAAATTTCTGGCCTTGGAACTATCAACTTGTCATCTCTTTTTATTATAATAATGCAAAAATCCTCAACACGGAGCATTAATGAAAATAAAATACGCGTGTTCCCGCACATGCGCAGATGAAATGTTTTACCAGCTGTGTGTCGAGAAACATCGGTCAGAGAAGCACACACTTTTGTTTCCGAAAGCCGCGACGTGTTTCAAAGCAATGTTGCATCCGGTGTGCGGCACTGTCCTTTGATTACGTTGCAGACGACGCGTCCGATACAGAAAGCTAGAAACAGAAACGTTGCGCAATGTTTTGTTGCATTCGGTGTGTGGCCAGGCTAAGGGAACAGTGCAGAAGCTTCCAATGCAGTGACCGGAATTCGAACCCATGACAACAGAACGGGCCACTGGCGTCGCTAACCATTATAAATATTATTATAATATTATTACCATTATTATATATACACACATATATATATATATATACATACATACATACATACATATATATATATATATACATATACAAATATATATACATACAAACATATATATATATATATATATATATATATATATATATATATATATATATATATATATATATATACATATATACATACAAACATTTATACACTGCTGGCCACTGTAAATGCAACACCCTGAAGGAAACTTGCAAATAACATGAAATTTACAACATGCATTAGCGGAGGTGAGATATGCAAATGATTAGAATTTTAGCGCAGACGCACATCACGCGCGCCTGTGGCACCACTTCAAAGCGCTATTTAAGTCTTGGAGATTTCGACGATTTCAAGTTCGGCAATTGTGTTTTTCTTGTGGTTTTTTCAAAAAAACGATCAATTATGCCTCGTCGAAAACAGCGATCATCTTTTGATCAAGTATCCGAGTTCGACAGAGGAAGGATAGTGGCCTACCGAGATTGTGGATTATCTTTCAGGGAAATCGGTAGTCGTGTTGGACGAAACCAAACAACTGTAATGCAAATATGTGACCGTTGGATGCAGGAGGGTACGACGGACCGGCGTGTTCGATCGCATCCACCTCAGCGCACCACTTCACGTGATGACAGGCAAATTGTGCGCATGGCAGTGACGGATCGCTCAGTCACTTCACGAACCATAGCACAGCACATGCAGTCTGTAACGCATCATCCAGTGTCTGCGCGTACCATTCGACGCCGTTTACAGCAGAGTGGTCTGTCCGCAAGACGTCCATTGCTTTGTCTACCCTTGACGCAGAACCACAGACGTCTCCGCCGCCAATGGTGCGATGGCAGAAGAATGTGGACGGCAGAATGGAATGAAATTGTCTTTACTGACGAGTCGCACTTCTGTCTGCAACACCACGATGGTCGCATTCGAGTCTGGAGACACCGTGCAGAGAGGATGCTGAACAGCTGCGTTATGCACCGCCACACTGGTCCTGCACCGGGTATTATGGTATGGGGCGGAATTGGATATCACTCTCGCACACCTCTAGTACGCATTGCCGGTACTTTAAACAGCCAGCGCTACATCTCCGAGGTGTTGGAGCCAGTTGTCCTTCCTTACCTTCAGGACTTGCCCACAGCCATATTTCAACAGGATAATGCGCGACCACACGTGGCACGCATCGTCCAACGGTTCTTCGTCAATCGCCAGATTGAATTGCTTCCCTGGCTGCCTCGCTCTCCGGATCTTTCGCCGATAGAAAACACGTGGTCCATGGTTGCTCTACGATTGACCCAGATTCCATCTCCGGCTGCCACAGCAGATCAACTTTGGCAACGTGTGGAAGCTGCTTGGTCTGCTGTACCCCAAGAACTCATCCAAAGTCTCTTTGAATCAATGCCGAGGCGTGTGGCAGCGGTGATCTCCAACAATGGCGGCTACTCTGGCTACTGATTTTGGCAGGAACCACACTTCACAGAAGTCTATAAATTTAATAATTTGATACTGGGTCAACATGTTATCTACAAAATAAATTTTGTTGTGATATCTCTTGTCTTTCTTGGTGTTGCAATTTGGGTGGCCAGCAGTGTATATATATATAAATATATATATATTCCCCCCCCAAACAAAAGTTGCCCTCCTGATGTTGTCCCCCCAAAAAAACTCTGGGCTGGAGCCGACCCTGAAACCAATGATCGGAATTCGAACCCATGCCAACACAGAGACCCACTGGCGTATACAATGCCCAAAATTCAAATCAACCAAGCCTGGCCACTGTTGCGATTCCAGAATGTGTTTGTAAAAATTGCGAGCAGGTTGTTCTCGTGACTTACAGACCCCCTTTCGAGTGACTCGGTGATCGGAAAGATTCGAGATAACGAGGATGAGATATGCATGATAAAACTGCACCTCACTCTTCAGAATGCAGAAAAGGGGAGCACGTCGGAATCACGTGATTTGGCTCGGTCTTTTGTTTGGTTTCACCAGACTTATTTTAAGGCGAAAGACATGCTCGAGCGACCTCAGTTCTGTTGGACAGTACTGCGACTGCTAACTCAAGGATTCGCTTTACCTGTTGGTCGTCAGATAATCAATTAACTATTCATAAAAGAACGTGACGTTGGCTGTATGTAATATGTACATTTTTCTCCACAATTAACGCATTAAGCGTAAATTTTTAAGCGTCTATTTACTCGTACGTTCCGATATATATATATATATATATATATACAGTGGACGCTCGTTAATTCGAACTCGAAGGTTCTGAGAAAAAAGTTCGAATTATCCGAAGTTCGAATTATCCGATGTTAAGAGAAAATATATAACTTTAAATGTGTATCACTGAAGAAGAAACTCTCCTAGTATGTATAACCCCAGAAAATATATTATACTATGTTATCTAAAGTTAAACATATTAAAAAGCAATACAGACTTACCTTAATCATAAAATGAAACAGAAGATATGCAGTAGAAAGTAAACTTTTATTAAAAATATGAATTACACTTTTGGGAAAAACTGTAAAATGGATGTTTGGTTCTATTTATAATGCCTACATTGTTCAGCCAGCTTCTCGATTTGAAGTAAACATTTCAATTCATTTTCAGATGAAGGTTCCATCTGAATAAATGCTATCAGAGTTTTAATAGAGTCCATTATGGCTTTGTCCATTATGGCCGCATTAAAAATATCTTTCGGCAGGTAAATAGAGAAAAGCCGTGGCAGTTTCCTACCGAAATTAGTGCATACGTCTTCGTTTACATCAGAGTTTTGGCCACATGCAGTTTGATAAGAAATATTTTGCCTTGACTTAAATCGAGAAAGCCATCCATCACTGCATTTAAATTCTTCAAATACCCATTCGACTTGCCAATTCATCAGCCTTCGTCAAAACTAGGGGTCCATTTATCCGAAACTTTTGAGATCTAACATCCTGGAACCTTAGCAGTAGAGCTTTTTCTAGAACTTCTTGGGACGCATTTCCCATGCGTTTCCTTCCTCTAGCAAATTTTGATTTTTCCTATGAATCTAAAATTGACTCCTTGTTTTTCAAATTAGTTGACAAGGCATTTTTTTAAATTCCATAGTCAGCTGCTAACTTTGTTTTACATTCGCCATTCTCTACTTTCTTTAAAATTTCTATCTTTGTCTCCAAAGTTAGGGTTTTGTACTTTCCACGTCTAGACATCCTGAATTTTTACACGTTCACACCACACAATGAGGAAGAAAAACTAGACCACATTAACTTGCCTGCACTGCAGTTATAACTGACGCAGCTCCCTAGAATCTGTAGTAAAGACTAGTTTTTCTGAAATTCTAAGAAAATCGATCCAAATAAAGGAAAATTGCTTTTTCCGTTTAGCACTAATAAGAAGGACAATAGCTACTAACGTTTAGCGGACATGCAATAGTCTAGGAATGCAGGCATGTAACTCTTTACACAGAAAAGAAATTTTGACACACAAAATAATAAATACAGCGTGTATTTTCTCCATTAAACGAGGAAAAAGAATTTTTTTGTCAAATTTTTAGTTCGAATTAACCGAAGTGATAAAAATTTAGTTCGAATTAATGAGATTTTTTTAACATTAACTCCAATACAAGTTTTTTGGGGCCTTTGGATTAGTTCGAATTAACCGAAAGTTCGAATTAACCGAGTTCGAATTAACGAGCGTCCACTGTATATATATATATATATATATATATATATATATATATACAATATGCGCCCATAAAGTAACCGGACAAATTTTTATAAATAGGAAAGATATTACTCACCTTCACATAAATTTATCTCCTTCAAGATAATCGCCAAAGGAGTCTCTACAATTTTTCCAACGTTTCTTCGAGTCATCGAAACTCTGTTTATAGGCGTTGGAAATCATCGTTCACAAAATAACGCGTAACATTTGATTTAATATCCGAGACGTTTTCAAATCTCTGTCCTTTCGTGGATTTTGCATTTTTTTGATTACAAAGGACTTATTCACCACGAATTTGTTCCTGAAAATCAAACAATTAATCAGTATTTTTACGAGGAGCTGCTTTTTCGATCAAGAAGCGGGATAAGGCGGGTTAGGAAGGAACTGTTTGATTCTGGGCAATGGTTTCGTTTACACGATAATGCTAGGCCCCGTAAAGCAATTTCTGTACAACAATACCCTGATAAGCATTCAATGACAGTGATAAATCCTCCACCCTATTCTCCCGACTTATCGCCAGCCGATTTTTTCATTTTCCCGAAGCTTAAGATGGCCACGAAAGGACAGAGATTCGAAAACGTCTCGGATATGAAATCAAATGTTACGCGCATTTTGCGAACGGTCAGTTCCGACGCCTATAAACAGTGTTTCGATGACTTGAAGGAACGTTGGAAAAATTGTAGAGACTCAGTTGGCGATTATTTTGAAGGAGATCAATTTATTTGAAGGTGAGTACTATTTTTCTTATTTATAAAAAATCGTCCGGTTACTTGATGGGCGCACCTTGAATATACATTTTCCTCTAGAATTAACGCAATAAGCGTAAATTTATATGCCATGTACTCGTATGTACCGCTATATATATATATATATATATATATATATATATATATAATATATATATATATATATATATATATATATATATATATATATATATATATATATATATATATATATATATATATATATATATATATATATATATATATATATATATATATATATATATATATATATATATTTGAAATAACCTTCAATAAGAACCTCACCACCTTCATTGAAAAAAATGCTTTAAAATATAATTTGCCTTTGGAGGCATTTACAAAATGGAAACAAAAAACTTCATTTACTTTTCTAAAAGTTATGAATTGGCCTTAAAGGGTTCTAGAACAAATTTCAATAGTCCAAGTATGACCTCTATAAAGGGACTACAAAATAAACTGGTAATTAGTTATGTAGACAAGGTGGCTTCTAATTATTCATTTATTTGCAAATATTATTATATTCAAATTGTAAAAAATTTTTATTCAAATAATTCACTTTACGAACCATATGCATTTGATGAGTTGTCTCTGAAACGACGTTTAGTTAAACTGCATAAAAAAATTAATATAAATCTTTATTCCTTCTCCTTTCCCTACCTTGTTGCAATTCCCAAATTCCACAAAAAACCTATTACCTTTCGACCAGTAACTGTTGGTTTCGGTACCTACATAACTTATGCTAATAAATTGATAATACCAGTTTTAAAAAATCTTTTCATTAAAATAAAAAAATTTGGATCCAATATAATCACTAATAGCTTACAATTAATATCAAAAATCAAAAATTTAAACGATATAGAACTAATAGAATCTTATGACGTAGTAGACCTATTCAATAATATAGACACTACTTTTCTTTTTTCAATTCTAATTGAGTTTTTTCACAGGTTTGATTTACAAGAATATATTACTTTTACTCTTTTTAAAAATACACTTCGTATCATATTGTTTGAAAATTATTTATTTAATGGTACAACATATTACATTCAGACATTTGGACTGCCAATGGGGGGTGGATCATCGTCCTATTTGGCAGATTTATATTTATATTATTTTGAATCTAAATCTTTTACAAAATATAGCTTTCTTTAGATACGTAGACGACATTTTCATTGCTCACGAGGTTAACTGTAACTTTGTTCCTACTTTTTATCCAGCTAATATAAAACTAACTAAGACCGAACAAAACTCCAAAAATGAAATCAACTTTTTGGATGTAACCATCACTTTGTCAAATGGAACACTATCTTTTTGCATATTCGATAAAAGAGATTTATACGACTTTAACATAAACCGTCTATCCAATTGGAATACCGCTTTACATTCTAATGTTAAACGTAATATAGTCAACAACTACATAATTCGTTGTGATAGACTGTGTGAATCTAGGATTGAGATGAATAAAAGAGTTAAAAACTTCATTGAACTGGCTGTACAGGCGGAGTATCCGGCTGGCTTTCTGGTAGATATACTGAGGCGTTGTTTTGGGCGCGTGGATGTCCTTGGGCACTTGGACTTGGAGGTATAGTGTTTTTGTCTGCTGTTTTGAATTTTAAAGTTTTAATGGTTTTATTTAAAATAGTTTATAAGGTGTGGTGTTTTTTAATGGTAGTGTAATTTTTCAATGTAATGTGGCTTTTTCAGTGCCTTTTCTTATATTTTTAATTACTGTTTTTAGTAAGGTAGTTTTTAGAGATCATCTTATGACATTATGTCACTTTATTTTATTATAGTATATAACTTCTACTTTTATGTCTAACTTTTTCTATTTATTGTCTCAAACCTTTTTGAAAAGTTTTAAATTTTCTAATTGATGTATGACGAATGCTAGGAAAGTTTTAGCTATGTAAAAAGATCTTTTAACCAGGATAGATGGGTCTTAATCCCCCTCACGTCTTTTTAAATACATCAATTTCCGTTTTTGTTTCAAAAATTTCCTTTTTGCTTCAGAAATTCACTATCCTTTTTTAGCTTATCTTGGTGTATCATTATTGTTTTAATTATATCTTATATATATATATATATATATATATACAGTCGAACCTCCATATATCGTAGTAGCCGGAAAAAAATTCAATATAGAAATTTCGATATATCGAATTGAGCTTAATTTTATCTTAATTCTCCTAAAAAAAAAATTAAAGCTAATTTTCGTATACGAAAGTCCATTTCAAATTTATATGCGAATCCCGTTAAATGAAAGTTAATAACTAAAAAATGAATTAATATGAAAGATTTATTGAGTACTACATATCTTTAAAAAAATAATAATCCAGACAGTGGTTACAATGATCACAGTTACATTTTTTATTTATTCAGTCCACTAAAATCAGGGACCTTTTACGCGAATTGCAGTCCATGACATATTGTTTTAAATGCCAAAAATTGGGAGATTTTATTCTAAAGTGGAAAAAAATTTGTCTTGAAAAAAATTTCGATATAGAGAGATTTTTTCGATATATAGAAACAATTTTTCTATGTAATGAACATGGAGATTTGCTAAGAGTTCGATATATAGAAAATTTCGATATGGGGAAGTTCGATATATGGAGGTTCGACTGAATATATATATATATATATATATATATATATATATATATATGTATACAGTGGTACCTCTACTTACGAGTTTAATTCGTTCCATGACGGAGCTCGTAACTCGAAATACTCGTATCTCGAATCAATTTTCCCAATTGAAATGAATGGAAATGCCCTTCATTCGTTCCGGGCTTCCCCAAAACACCGCAATTTTTTGTTACATGCTTTTAAACAAGAAATACTGCAATAAATTAATGTACTGCAATAAATTTGTTTTATTAAGAGTAATATACAACATATACCTTCGAGATCAGACTTGAAGATGCTGATGGAAGAGGAGGGGAAAGGTTGAACTGAAAAATTAAGTCTTATTCGTTGATTTTTGACCTTTTCGCCCCGCTTTCCTCACTTTCGCTTTTATTACCGGCTAGTCTCTTAAAGTGAACGAGTGAGACACGGAAGCTGGGCGATTGTTGCATCGTTCACTGCGGCTGTAATAGTCCAGATTCTTCTTTCTGAGAATCCGAAGAACGTTTTCTCAGAATCCAATCTTTCGGTTTAAGACTGGACAGTAGTCTCAGAATAATATTATGCAATTGTATAATAATTGTACATAAAGGTTGTAAATATTATATGCTTCTTGTGTTCTCATTTGATGAGCACGTAACATGGCATTCGCTTTGCACTACTGTATTTGATTATTCTTTCTTTTTATGCTTGTCTACAACTCTTTGCAATATTTCTGTGATATAAATGTAGTTTTTTTTATTTTGGGCTGTTTTTATAAGGAAAGGAATGACGAATCGGGGAATATTTTCATATCGGAACATAAAATTGCATGTATTATTTTTGCATTTTCAAATTTTCGCTTAGATTGTAGGTCATTTTTATAGATAACTGTGATATGTATCATGTGTGAGAAGGAAATTAAAATAGTAGCATTAAGATTTTTATGCAGAGTTATAGGCATTTTATCTAAATTTTAATAAAAATTACTTCAAATTGACCAATTTATAAAAAAAGTATGCTATTTACAGGTCAGTTTTTGTTCCTTTTTAAAATTTTTAAGTGCTATTTTACCATAAAAGACCAAAAAAACCTTTAAAAAATTATTTTTTTTAAAAATTGACTCCGAACGAAGAATATTAATCTGAAATTTAGCTAAAACGCCTATCGCTGTGCCCAAAAATCCTAATGCTAATATTTTAATTTTCTTCTCACACATGATATATATGGCAGTTATCTTTGCCTGTGGCTTGACCACTTATTATAGTCGCTTCTATAAAGTTCTTCATCAATCTCTTTATACATAATCTTGTCCCTTTACACAGTGAAGGTGTATCCAAATTCCTGTGAAGCATAATAGGTGCACCAATCTTTAATTCCAATATATGAGGCGGTACTCCAGATGGCCACAGAGAGTTAATAAATGAGTGTTTCTCAGAATTATGTTTTTTAGCACAAATCTCTACGGTTATCATGAAATCTCACATAATAATGTATATAATTTGACAAAATTTTCAGGAAATGTTTTAGATGCTACTGTTAATGAAATGAGGCTCAATAATTGGTGTATAATAAATAATTTTTTATTTGGGGCTGTTTTTATAAGGAAATGATTGACGAATCGGGGAAATTTTTCACATTGGAACATAAAATTGCGTGTATTATTTTTGCATTTTAATATAACTGTCATATGTATCATGTGTGAGAAGGAAATTAAAATAATAGAATTAAGATTTTTATGCAGAGTTATCGGCATTTTAGCTAAATTTCAATAAAAATTACTTTGTAAAATACCTAATAACGAAATTTCAGAAAGTAAATAATCGCAAGTTAGCAAGTCACATAGGGGTTTCAACGGTAAAGAGTTTCAACAGTAATTCGTACACTGAAAATTAACCAAGTAAAAAAGGATTAATGAAAAGAAAGCAAAAGGAGTAATATAAGAAAATTAACTTTAAATAACACCAAACAACTACTAATTAACATTATTCAATGCGTTTATTTACCTTGTAACATTTAGGTGCGCATGCGCAGTTCTTATGAATGATGGATTCTAACGCCTTGAGATGAAATATTATTTAAAAACTGTATTTATATATAAGCATTTTAAAGCTTCCAAACTTATATTAGAATTATCTCCAGGCTTCAAAACATAAGTACACGAACTTTCAACCAGATTTGTCAAGAAATGTAGAAACGAAAAAAATACCAAATGTAATCATTTCACACAAAAATCAGTAAATCCACCAAAAATCAGTATATATCTATTTATTTAGTTTCAATAAAGTATTTTTTATTATTATTAAACAATTTGAATATTTAGTTTTTCAAATAAAAAGACACGGTGACACATTTCATTTCAGTGATTCATTTTTTAGTGAGAATCACGCTGTGAACGAATCACCTTTTGTTTACATCGTCAAAGAGCGATGACGCTTCATTATAATCCAAATATCTCTAAAACTATTGAATTAACAGAATAAGTGTAAGCAGAAAAAATTATCAGTTTTCGAAGCTCTTTCCAAATATGTAACATTTATGTACTTTCATGAGAAAAAAAAATACACCGATTCCAGTATATTTGTCGGCCATTTTTTTCGAGGATCGGTCCGCCCGGGCGCGTTACGGTCACGTGATCTCGACATACCCTTCTGTCTCTTTATTAATATAGATGAGGTGAGGTGATGTGATATCTCGAGGCGACGTGTTAACTTTTAGTTCCTGAAGACGTTCTAACTTTTTAATTCTTAATGTGTTTAATTTTAATCCTATGTAACTTAACTAAACATAATTACATAGTTCATAATAATAGTATATACTTACAGACAAAGGTGTACCACAAGGTGGAAATACTTCAAATATGCTAGTTAATTTATACTTACATTATTTT
>OU015503.1:128518780-128531280 GCA_907164885.2 Dolomedes plantarius
ATATATATATATATATATATATATATATATATATATATATATATACACACACATACAAAAAATTAAATGTTTTTGCTATGTCACGAAAATAAAAGTTAGACAGAGTTGTATGATTTGTGTTTAAGGGAGGGAAATCCCCTATGAGTGCAATGTTCTGGGAATTTCCTTTTCAAACGCAAAGTAAGGCAGCACAAAGGGGAATTCCCTAATGAGAAGAATTCCCAAAATCCATCGGAATAGGAAATGCAAATAGTTTGCCTGGATCAGACTGCCAAGATGAGATATGAGTGCAGACGTTGTTCAATTAAAACAAGTTATTTTCAAATCGAAAACGGTCATTGTGTATATATCAGAAGAAAAGAAAAAACGAAACATTGAATTGACGAGACTTTCTCACCCAATTAGGGAAGCATAACTGGATAATGGCCAGTGGTCCTCGCACTGTCACATCCATTAGCCTTGCCCTGGCAGTTCGCCTTTAGAGAGGCGTTAAGTGACGAACCGTAACAAACATCGATGGCACATGGTTGGGCGACCGTAAAACGCATACTTATAGTAGTAAAAAGGAAAAAAAATGAGCCTTGTCGAAGAAATTGTAAGGTTGAATATTGTGTTCCGTTGGTCCCTCCCCCCCCCCCCAAAAAAAAAGAAAGAAAGAAAAGACGATAAGAGGGAATTCGACCCTATAACGTAACTGGATAATGTTTTGATTGGTAGTATGCTTAAATTTTAATTACTTCCGGTCACCCTTGTATTGTGGAACTTTGTATCAACTGTTACCATATATTTATACATATATAAAGCAGTTCCGTAACTGACTGACAGATGACGCACAGACCAAACCGCTGGACCTAAAGGGCTGAAATTTTGCAAGGCGATTCTTCTTATAGTCTACGGGTGCACTAAGAAATATTTTTGAAATATTCTTCTTAAATTTTTTTTAAAATTAAATTTCTAAGCTGTCTTTGTAACTTTCTTTAAGTTTGCATTTAAAATAATAATTCGAGGGTTATAAAGTTCATATCGCGAGAAAGATCCTAAAAATTCCTTTAATATGAAATATTTTTGAATCTTTACCTCCATTTTCTGATTTCTGATGAATTTTGAAAGATTAATTTTTAGAATTTAATATATTAAATGCTGATCACGTGGTTTCTTTTCTTTTTGTGATACTTTGAACTAATTTTGCGTCATGTGCATAACAACGAAATAGACAAAATTATAATTTTTTTTTCTTGCTAATGCGGCAGACGATTGGACATTATCAAAAAAAAAAATTAAATTAAATAATTACAAGATAAAAAGAACTTTTTATATACCACGTTTTTAAATTTTCTGTTGAATCCTATAAACTTGACAATCTGTATTAATGAATACTTTTTAAAATTTTTTTTGAAGAATTATCCCACCAACTTGAAAGAAAATGATCAAATGCATAATAAAGAGTTATCAAATGGGTAATCAATCGTTTAGCTCGTGAATTGAAAGTTAACTTGCGTTTCACTTTTCGCTCCCGTCCCGGCCGATAGATGACTGCACCAGTCTACAAAGCAAAATTAGATGAAAATTAATTCAATTTTGCTTAAAGATGGCTAAAAGTATTAAAAGAATGCATTGTCATCGTTTTCTGAACTATTCTAAAAGTTTCAAATGTCTAGCTAGTCGGGAAGTTAGTTCAAAATCGATTGCAAGATTTGTAGCGGACAAACACACAAACAAACAAACAAACAAGAAAGCGAGTTAATAAAAACATAATAAAGTAAATACGGTAAAATATATGTACCTCAAACTGTACTGTATTAACTATACTATATTCTTTAGTATATTAGATTTAATTTGAATATTTTCTTCTGCATTATTTTGTGTATAAATAAATATATCCGTTACGAATTTTTTATAAATATATTTTTTCGTTTTTTTTGCATCACTTGCATACATTGATCGCTGTTTTTATTATAAATATATTTATACATATTTTTGGCATTAAATGCATAGATTGACCGTTGCATTCAATTTGAATGTCCGGGTATTCAGCTAGTAATCACACAAATTGGTTTCGTAGCCTAAATTCCTTAAGGTGTTAAAGGTGGCTTACACGGTATATAGCATGACCGATCATAATATTTTACCTGCAAACAATTTCGATTTTTCATTCTTCCCAGTTAGGAACGAAGAGCTGAGGAGAAATTGATTTTGGCTCTGTCGGTCAACTTTCGTGAAACCTTAAGGATGATTTAGCACCAATGGCGTCCTCAGAACTGCGAGAATCGGTGGCTTTCACCCTATCGCCCTATCTCAACCTTCCCGAATGGGACTAAGACGCCCTCACCTATTAGTTATTCGATCATTTCCTGTTCAGGCATACAGTAGTGATCACCAGTTGCCGCGACAGCAACCATATACAGGTATGTATAGTATATATATATATATATATATATATAAGAAATAGATGATAGAGAAAACCAGTAATAGCCCTAAAGCTACTTACAGCCAGGAACAAATAGCATGAAAAGAAAAGTATTAAAGAGGTTTTAGACAGCATCTCTTCATCAGCGGTGTCAATACTGTCTAAAAACTAATAGATTGTTTCCGATGAGTATGATCTATACAATAAACACACTCAGACACCGTACAATCCATGAAAAACAGAAGAATTGATTAAAAATTGAATAAAAGTACTTAACCAAAGAACACCAAGCCTGGCGCTAGTCAGAGTGGAAGTTAAGAACTTGTAACCGCAAGATGACTGACGTCACGAAACTTGCAACCATGGAGATATTGGATACTCAGTTACAGACTTACTATGGTTACTGTATTTTAGGACTATTATACTCTTAATAATTTAGTTTTTAATTTTTATTACTAAGAGTTATTTTTATTATTATTTTTATTTTTACTTTTGATTTTGATTTTTACTTATGATTTTATTTTATTTGTTATTATTAGTAGTTATTTTTTCTATTTATCTTATTGTTATGTTTAACTTATTAAATGCAACAGAACAAACTATTCATTAAAACTAAAACAACCAATTATGTTTTTGGATAGACTTTCGGGGTAATTATTTCGTGTCAGCACAGCTTTCAAGTCTAAAATATGCTTGTCTTTAGAACATAGCCTATTTATACGAACTAACTGATTAGTTAGTTCGTATTAGAAGTTAGAACCGTTTTGTAATGGAGTAAGAGAATCTTTAGTTATGAACGTAAATTGAAATATGAACATTTTTTCCCCTTTTCAGCATACTCCCCATTAACATTTAAACATCTGTCAAGTCGTGTCACCATCATCAAAGAACTGACCGTTAAACCAGTTTCTTTCAACATGCCACCATTTTCCAAGCGCTTCCCACCAAGAAGTTTTGGAAACAGATGAGAGTCTGATGGTGCTAAGTGAGGGCTGTATGGCGGATAGCCACTATTAGACGATGCTGGAAGGATTGGGCGTCAAGAAGGAAGCGGTCGGCCGAAACAAACGACACAATCACTCACATTCATCATTATCATCCATCGTACGGGCAACTGGTGCTTCAGTGACCATTCATAGACGACTCTGGGAAAGGGGGCCCTTCATCTCTATCTACCGTCAAGCCCGTTTGCAGTGGTGTCGGGCACATTCGACCTGGGATGTCACTCACTGGAGTAGAATTGCCTTCAGTGGCTCCCAGTTGAGCCCCGATGACCAGCGGACCCGATGACCAACCTGACTGTCTTCCCCCATACGGGTCGACTACCAGGAGTGATGGTCTGGTGTGCCATTTCATTTCCTAGCAGGACCCCTTTGGTCGCACCCTTACAACACAGAGATACGTCGACGATATTCTACCATTCGTTGAGTTGCCCTTCCTATCACGCCACCCCGGGCTTACATTTCGGCAAGATAAGGCGAGAGTTTCTACTGATTGTCTTCGTGCTACCTTGGCCAGCGAGCACGTTTGGAGCATTATGGGCAGCTCGGGATTTTGACGATCTAACTCGCCAATTGGGCAGAATTCGGTACGATATCCGCCAAATCTATCAATGAATGCCAAGCCGAAAAACTGTTTGCACAAGGGCCAGAGGTGGACCATCGCGTTATCGACTTTGTGAAGCTCTTTCTCTTGAATAAATCATCCAATTTTTCTCAAATTGTAATCATTTGTTCTTCTGTACATGGACATCACATCAACCGATTTTCGTCCCATTCGTATAACTCGGAGGTGGGGAACCTTTTTACCATCAGTGGCCACTTGTAAATTAGGTAGTAATAAAGGAGGCCGCATAAGGTGATCAACCTATAAATGCGACTTTTATCAAATTATTATAGTTAGATATAGTTTTAACAATTTGGTGCATTATATAGAAAAATAACAAAAAAAATTATGTCCTTATTTATTTATTATTTGACATAAAAAGTTACAATATAAAATATTTTTGTAGTCACTTAAGGATAAAAACTTGTTATAACATTAATCATTAATTATTATTTTTTTTTGCAGAAAAAATAATACGTTTTAACGTACTTGAAGTCAGTCACGACAATAATAGTAAGAAAATAGTTTTTGTGTAGAAATCATATAACATGTCTGGTAGTATTGCCAAGAAACTCTGAGCATTAAATGACATATAAAGCGTAGTTAAAGTATCATACAATCGAGGTAAACGAAGCTCATTTGGATAAATATACGATTGTAGCGACTTTAGACAACCATTTCGAAATGTCAACTTTATTTTGGCCGATACTGTACATACATTCATGCCGTTCTTTATTTAATTCTATTGATTTGGAAATTGTTGTAACCTATATAGTTAAATATTAATTAATACAAGTGCTAGCTTTTATGAAGGCCGCGCGTTCCTCATCTCTGGTATAACTCCTAATTGGTGCGTCTTTTTTTTGTGTCTAAGATGTGTGTATATATATCTGTGTGTGTGTGTATATACCTTCCTTGATCACTCTCACGCTGTGACGCTCAATCCTGGCTTGTCGTGATTATTGCTTCAAAGAAATCTCCGCTGAGATTTTCCAAACGCAGCCTCGATAAATTTGAGCCGACGTTTCTGGGAACAGTTAGTCTCTCTCGCTCTGAGGTCTGGTTATTATCGTAAGTGGGACGGGCCTTGCTGATGTCGTCCCATGCTATGAGAGCTGTGAAATATACACAGCCAAAATATTTGTGGATGTGTAACTCCTCGTTATAACGTCACCTTTTAACCGGGTGCATACTTTAAACAACGACAGGGAGCTGGGTTATCCGTGTTATGATGTCATGAAAATAAGACGCTGGAGATGAGAGGACTCATATTGTAGCTGACTGGCGTCCTGACAAATCATCGCATAGAACGACGAGGGGAGAAAGGCTCTAGGTCTTGCGCTAGGCTCATACAGCTCCCGGCCGCGGACAATTTTTATTTTTATTTACTATATATATATATATATATATATATATGTGAATGTATATATATATATATGTATATATATATATGTATATATATGTATATATATGTATATATATGCATATATATATGTATATATATATATATATAAATATAAATATATATATATATATACATGTATATATATATATATATAAATATAAATATATATATATATATATATACATGTATATATATTTATATAACTAGCTGAAAACCCGCGCTTCGCTACGGAGTACATTCAAATTAAATACAACGGTCAATGTATGCAATTAATGCCGAAAAAAAGCAAAAAAATATATTTATAATAAATGCGACGATCAATGTATACAATTGATGTAAATATATATATATATATATATATATATATATATATATATATATATATATATATATATATATATATATATATAGATAATTGTAAGGGATATTTATTTTTTTTTGATAATATCCAATCATCTGCTGCATTAGAAAGAAATTTTTTTTTTCTATTTAGTTGTTATGCACGTGACAACTTAAGTTCTGACAACTTCCCCCCCCCGTCCCCCTGAAGGCGTGCACACAAGGAGTAGCTAATTCCATGTGGCAACACCTCAGAAGAGCAAAATCATCAAATCAGCCTAGTGGAAAACATGCTGAGTAGGGACGTCTCCCCACACAACAAAGATCCCAGTGTACCCCATTATTAAAATCAAATGTCCCCGTTACAACCCCTGTATAATCTCTTTCTGTTCTGTAAGACTTGGAGCAGTGGTTTTATAAATACACAGTTTACAATTTCCTCACGAGTTACATTAAAAATATTCTTGAGTTGTACAGTATATTATATTATATCACTGATGACTTGAAACAAAATAGGAAGATATTACAACACTATCTCAAAATATATCATTATAAAAATAAAAATATCACTTAAAAGTTACTGTATTATATCTCTACAACCATAATTGTTATCTATCACATGGATAAAACATCACCTAAAATTATCACTTTAAGTCTCCTTTAGGAGACTTCTACCTTTTTTTTATTAAATGAATTTAACAGAATAATTGCAAGCCTTTAACGTGGACTGTCAGTAAGTATTTTGTAATAAGTCCAGGCTTAATCATGTCTTACCATTTTTCTTGAGTGGTTTATTGTTTGACAGCCCTGGAAGCTGTCCACTCACCTTCTATTTTACAAAAGTTCCAGTTTAAATGTCTACAAATATTGAATTTATTTACACAGATTATGGTAATATGAAAATGGACGTACATGAAAAGAACAATTAAATATATGAAAGACAAAAATAATTTGCGGTCGACCGTCTTGCTTGGAGGCCTCCTTGACATGGTTGTCCCAGAGACACAACATATTAATAATTGAGAAAGAAAGAGAAATTTTTATTAATTACCCATGGGAATTTTCTCATTTACCTCTATTCACTGAACATCAGAAAATTGTTTCAAATATAGCTTATTTTTCATTTAGAGCTCTTTTATACCTTCGAATTATATTACATATGAAATTCAAAATATTCTACATATTATTTATAGTTCACAATATTTTCTAAAATTTTTGTCCATGGAATTTTTTCCGAAGAAGTATTTACCTTACACCTTAATTTTGACACAATAGTTTGATGACATCTTTCATTTTTACCGTTACACTGTGGGGTGACGTGAGTTGTTTCGTATTGTGGTGTTTTAGGAATTTTTTAAACCTCGAGGAAGTAAATGCAGCATTTCTGTCACTTAATATTTGTTTGGGAACTTTAATTTTGAAAATTTGCTTTAAACAGTTTGTATATGTCTCACTTTGAGAAGGAAAAGTCCAAATATATCTTGTCGCATGATCAATCACCAGCTGAAGATATTTTTCTGTCGAGTTATAATAGTTAAAACCTCCAATTGTATCAACTGAAATTAGGTCAAATGGTTCATGAGCAACTGGCACCTGCTCCATCAGTCCGAACTTTCTCTGAGTCGATTTCTTGTTTTTCTGACATGTTTCACAACAACGAACAAAATTTGAAATATCTATTATTATGTCTTGCCAATAGTAAATAGGGGAAATTAACTGTAACATTTTTTTCACACCTGGGTGGCCAAATTTTTCATGTGCAGCGGTTATAAATTTTAGTTTTAATGATGGCGGAACTACAATTTTGACTAGATTTTTCTTTTTCACTGTTAAAACTCCATTATATTTCTTGTACTTTACATTATTTACATTATCATTTAATTGTCCCTGAATAATTTCATCTGTGCTTAGAAAATAACAATATTGAGATACAAAGTGGCTTATAGGATTTCTTGATAGCATATCAGCTTCATAATTATATTTACCTTTAATGTGTACTATTTCCTAATCATACATGGAAAGTTTTAAAGACCATCTTAAACAGTCGTCCAGTTAAATTTTTAACATTTTTGAGCCATTGCAAGGCTGAATGATCCGAATGAATTTCTTCCCATGTAAGTAACAGTGGTATTTATCAATAGAATCAATAATCGTCAAACACTCCAGCTCAGTTATAGCATAATTTCTTTCGTGGTTTTTTCAATTGTCTTGAATGAAAAGTGATTGGGTGTAGTTGACCATCAGGGTGTTTTTATTTTAAGACAGCAGCAACTGCTTCTTGACTCGCGTCGACAAAAAGGTGGCATGGGTAATTTGGAGTTAAAATTGGTTTTGAAATTAGCTCCTCTTTTAATCTTTGATATGAATTCTGACAATCTTGGGACCAATCCCATTTCACATCCTTTTTAAGTAATATGTTTAACGGAAGTCTCAATTTAGCATAATCTTGTATATATTTCTGATAGACCTAAAAATCTTTAACATTTTTGGGTGGTAGTAATTTTTTTATTGTTTCAATGTTTACATTATGGGGTGAATATTGTCCTTGTGAAATCTCATATCCTAAAAATTTTATTTCTTTCTTAGCAAACTGGCATTTTGAATGATTTAATTTGATATTTTCTTTTTGACAAATTAAAAAAAATTCTTCTAAAAATTTCTTCTTAATTTAAATAATGACACTGAAATCAGTGTAACAGTAGAACCTGTATCTAATAGGCATTGAAAATTTATTAACTGATTTCGACTCACCCGAGTCGAAATCAAAAGTCATCTGTTGTCTCTGTTGGCGTAGCTCGTATTTTGATATCCTCTGTTGACAGTCTCTCCACTTTGATATCTTTGGTTATCAAAGCGTCTCTGCTCCTCATGATTTCGAGGCGGTTTGTAGTAGTTGTCTTGGTTTTGATATCTGGGCTGCTCGTATGTGTTCCATCTCTGTCTGTTATCCGTGTCAGTACAGCGGTGCCTTGATTCGTTGTCGCCGGAGTTCCGATGACCCCCTGCGGCACAATTTTTTCTTCCTTCCGTAATGTTCTGTTGTCTGGACCTGGTGATTGCCAGGTGAATCTTCCTGGTCTTTTCCAGCCAGTCGAACAGATTTTTGATGTCCTGCAGCGAAAGTAAGGTTCTCATGTGATGCGGCGAGTCGAGCGATAAAGTCTCTACGATTTCTGCATCATCTTTTTGTAGTTGCTTTCGAAGTTCAAGTTTTTCTTTAAAATATTTGAAGAGGTCATCATTTTCCTGTAATTGTAACTGTCTAAATTTCATGTGCAATTCTTCTCGGCATTGTGAAAAAATGGATAGCAGTAGTTTTTTTATAACTGCGTAATCTTCTTTTATATAATTCCGTTGATATTATCACTTCTTGAATATCTTGACTTACGTAGCGCATTAAATTTTCTTTTTTCCATCTCTCGTTTAATTCAAACGTGCTGCAACGCTCTTCAAACAACTGGAAACATTGAAACATATTTTTGATTTTGCTATTGTCGAATTGTGGTATTGCTAATGTTATATCAGTCCTGTTTCTTTCCAAAATTTGTCCTCTCAGTCTTGTTTCTGTTGGAATACTCTCTGCACAAACTGTCTCATTTTTCTCGTCATTTTCATTATCGTCGTTCACTGTTTCATTTGGATCCTCTTTTTTCTTTTCGTGAGCCATTTGCTGTTCTACCAAAGTATCCTCTAGTTTTAATCTTGTGTTTGAGTCTTTTTCTTGTGTTTTCGATGTCATGGTATGCTTCTATATATTTTTCTTTGTACTGCAAATCTTCGCACCTTAGTGCTATTCCCAAAATGTTGCGGGTTTTTATTTTTTCCCGGGAAGTTCATTAACTACGCAGCTCTTGTACAGCGTATGACTACGCCCTGCGATCTTCGAACTAAGGCAGTCTTGGTTTAATCAGTGGTGTAGCAAGAAGTTATCCAATCAATAATTGAGGAGGCATCAGTTCATTTTAGTCCCATTTATTTCTTTTCAGGTAAACCACAGCTCCAACCCAGTGCGTTCATTTTGCGCCATTTCACTTTTAGAGACGCGCAGAAACATACGTCCATCAGCATTGACTTTTATCCCGCGCTCTGCATCTCATGGTCAAATTCTGCACTCGGCACATGCGCAGAGCCCCAAAAAAGACTCCCGAAGGTCTCCTAGTGTCAAACTCCTGTACTTGATTCTAAAAATAATTCTCTCTATGTGATTTCCTCTCATTGTACACTGCTGGCCACTGTAAATGCAACACCCTGAAGGAAATATGCAAATAACAGGAAATTTAAAACATGCATTAGCGGAGGTGAGATATTCAAATGATTAGAATTTCAGCGCAGACGCACATCACGCGCGCCTGTGGCGCCACTTCAAAGCGCTATTTAAGGCTTGGAGATTTCGACGATTTCAAGTTCGGCAATTGTGTTTTTCTTGTGTTTTTCTTGTGGTTAAAAAAACGATCAATTATGTCTCGTCGAAAAAAGCGATCATCTTTTGATCAAGTATCCGAGTTCGACAGAGGAAGGATAGTGGCCTACCGAGATTGTGGATTATCTTTCAGAGAAATCGGTAGTCGTGTTGGACGAAACCAAACAACTGTAATGCGGATATGTGATCGTTGGATGCAGGAGGGTACGACTGACCGGCGTGTTCGATCGCATCCACCTCAGCGCACCACTTCACGTGATGACAGGCAAATTGTGCGCATGGCAGTGACGGATCGCTCAGTCACATCACGAACCATAGCACAGCACATGCAGTCTGTAACGCATCATCCAGTGTCTGCGCGTACCATTCGACGCCGTTTACAGCAGAGTGGTCTGTCCGCAAGACGTCCATTGCTTTGTCTACCCTTGACGCAGAACCACATACGTCTCCGCCGGCAATGGTGCGATGACAGAAGGATGTGGACGGCAGAATGGAATGAAATTGTCTTTACTGACGAGTCACGCTTCTGTCTGCAACACCACGATGGTCGCATTCGAGTCTGGAGACACCGTGAAGAGAGGATGCTGAACAGCTGCGTTATGCACCGCCACACTGGTCCTGCACCGGGTATTATGGTATGGGGCGGTATTGGATATCACTCTCGCACACCTCTAGTACGCATTGCCGGTACTTTAAACAGCCAGCGCTACATCTCCGAGGTGTTGGAGCTAGTTATCCTTCCTTACCTTTAGGGCTTGCCCACAGCCATTTTTCAACAGGATAATGCACGACCACACGTGGCACGCATTGTCCAACGGTTCTTCGTCAATCGCCAGATTGAATTGCTTCCCTGGCCGCCTCGCTCTCCGGATCTTTCGCCGATAGAAAACATGTGGTCCATGGTTGCTCTACGATTGACCCAGATTCCATCCCCAGCTGCCACAGCAGATCAACTTTGGCAACGTGTGGAAGCTGCTTGGTCTGCTGTACCCCAAGAACTCATCCAAAGTCTCTTTGAATCAATGCCGAGGCGCGTGGCAGCAGTGATCTCCAACAATGGCGGCTATTCGGGCTACTGATTTTGGCAGGAACCACACTTCACGGAAGTCTATAAATTTAATCATTTGATACTTGGTCAACATGTTATCTACAAAATAAATTTTGTTGTGATAGCTCTTGTCTTTCTTGGTGTTGCAATTTGGGTGGCCAGCAGTGTAAATCAAAAGTCACTCTCAAAGCCGGGGAAAAAAAACCAGCTATATTTTTCGCGCGTCTGGAAATCTGAATTACTTTGGCTTTCCCGCGCCACGAAAATAATTTAAACTCGAAGCCCCCTTAAATTTACATTGATTATTCCCTTCCCAACTTAAGTTCTAACATATATATATATATATATATATATATATATATATATATATATATATATATATATATATTCCCGGAAGAAATATATTCCCGGAAAAAAACTTCATATGAAAATCAAAGTTCATGACGTCAAAAACCAGAAAAAGAACATAAGGGCGGAAATCGCGATGTTGCAGAAACTTCTGTTTCACTGCCTTAACTGTAAAATTCGATTCCTCAGTTATTCTTTTTGAGAAAAGGTGACTTGAAAATGTCTCAACAACGTGATTTACCGGAATCCATGGCATGGCGTATTATAGGCAGACTTGAATCCGGGCAAACACAATGTAGTGTCGCGGACGCTGGTTGGAGTCGCCAGAAGTGTCGTTGCGAGGCTGTGGAATCGATTCCAAGAAACAGGGATTGTTAGACGTCGACCAGGGCAAGGTTGACCACGCGCCACTACAGCAACTGATGACCGGTATATACTGTTAACAGCTCGTCGAAACAGAACAGACAATGCTACTCAGCTGCAAAGACAGTTGCTCTTGGCAACAGGACGAAGGGTGTCCAGCCAAACAGTACGTAATAGGCTTCATCAGGGAGGTCTCTATGCACGTAGGCCAATGGTCTGCATTCCGTTGACCTCACGCCACCGTGCGGCCCGAAAAAGGTGGGCTGCTGAACATCGAGATTGGGAGCAACATGATTGGACCCAAGCGCTGTTTACAGACGAGTCCCGATTCAGTCTGGAGTGTGACACCCGACGTGTTTTGGTATGGAGGGAAAGGGGCACTCGAAATAACCCCACATTCGTTCATGAAAGGTCACAATACAGACGAGCTGGTTTTATGGTATGAGGTGGAATCATAATAGGTGGACGTACGGACCTGCATATCATTCGGAATGGTACTTTGACGGCCCGAAGGTATGCAGACGAGATACTGAGACCTCATGTCATACCTTACGCTGCAGCCAAT